>VZSV01000003.1:2124997-2141872 GCA_013398735.1 Nothocercus julius
AGAGGGGAGAGAAAGCAATAAATTTTGAGTAAAACCAGAGGTAAGCACCAACAAGAACACCCACAATCACGTGCTATCATGCGGTACCTGCACCCACACAAGGACTGGGGCAGGTCCTAACACGGAAGGCAGGACCCCTCGGGTGGCACTTCCCCAGGGGCTCTCAGAGCCTGTCTGCAGGGGCTCCTTCCCACGTCGGCATCTCACATGTTTTACCCAGAACAGCAGTAGCAAAGAGCCAGTTCCTCCCCACTGCCCACAAAGCGCCTTTTGGAAACCTGACACTTAAAAGAGGAGGGGAAAAAAAAAGAAAAAAGAAAAAGATTCACATTAAAGAAAAAGACCACAACAGGTTTGGCAGGAGCTGGCAGCCAGAGTGGCAACGACACGTGGCTGAAACAGGGCAAGAATTTTTCCCCTATGGACACACGCAGCCAGGGGTACGTTTTTCATCCAGTATTACTAGAATATTTAAGGTTCATCTGGCAGCAGGGTTCCTACCTTCTTCTGCTGCTTCAGGTCTTGTTTTCATAGCTGTAAGCAAGCTAAACACCTCCCAAACAATTAAAAGCAAGAAACTAAAAAGCTAAATTCTAAGTAGATTATAGTCCAACATATAATATTCCAAGACAGGAGTTTTGTCCTTTGCTACTGTCTACAACGTTTCTCACACTCTTCAGTGCTAACAGGGAGGCACTGCAGGCTTTGGTTTCTACATGCACACAATGCAAGCCACTTGGTGCCTCTCAGCATCTCCCCCATCCATCGAAAGAGGGAAAAAAAAAGAAAGACGATCCAGCACCTTGGGTAAGAATTGCCCTGGGTTGCCCATGCAATCGCTCGGTCTCCAAAACCAGGCAGCAGTGCACAGCACGGGCGTCACCACGACCACCCCCAGGTGGTCACCACCACGTTCACGTGTCCCTCACTGACCACCTAAACCAAGTGACTTCTTAAAACAACTCCCAGGCACCTGGTGCCCTTTTCTGAAAGGCAAGGGGAGAGAAGAGCCCCAGGAGATGAAGTCCGGGGAACAGTGAGGGGCAACAACATTCCCCTGTCTCACCAAGCACACACACAATTAAAATCCAGCAGGATTAATAAATTAAATAATTAAACAGGCATCACAGGGGAGGGGATAGAAACTCTGCTACTCAATACTGAGTGACCTCCAGGAATCCCTCTCAAGGGACAGGCTGGTCCTTGACATCATTTCCTTAGTGAGAGCTTTCAACATTTTATCAGTCCTTGTAAGCACCTGAACAACATAATCACCCCTTATAAAAATCTGCTGGAGTCATTTGTCATCTTGAGCCATCACCATCTGGATGGTGCCTCTGAGGGCCCCTCCTCTCCCTCTCTCCAACTCCTGTCTTTGGCTGAAGCTTTAATTCAGGAGCAGCCAGTGGATTTCGTACTCTTCCTGACCTGGGAGGGTTTAAACACAGCAATTCCCCCCAGAAAGCTCAGGCTTTTAAAAGTCTGAATGTGTTTGCATTCAGGCTATTGGGAATGTTTAGTTGGAAGGTTTGAAGTTTTTAAAAAGAAAAAAAAAAAAATCATCCCTCACTGACTGTAGTACATTAGAGTCTTTTGCATCCCAGTTGTGGATTTTCTGCATCATTAATACCACATGCAAAATGAAGAAACACTTTTTAGCAGGTGGGAAACGTGTTTGTAAGAGGGGCCTCTCATTAATCTTTTGCTGTAACAAGGCGAGACCTGCCCGGCGTTGGAACCCTAGGAACCGGATCAGTTCTGCCTTTGCAGGCAGCTCATTTCTAAGAGCGAGGCCCATTACAGCTCATTCGTTATAATCTATCCATTACCAGGTTATCTTTTCACATGACACTCTCCTGCCCCTTTGGAAAATTCAATTTAGAAACAAAGTAAAAGGGCAGATTACTATTTGAAATTAAAGTCTGTAGTTATCACAGATGCAGCTGTTGCTTAAATCACAGCAAAGGCAAAACCTTAGGCCAGCTGAAGGCATTTGGCAGCAAGTGAGACTCATCCCAGAAAGTTGCGACGGCTGCTGTTATAGGACAAGGTAGAACAGCACTGGCAGCAAATAATTATTTTTAGTATCAGCACCAGGTACATAAAAGCACTTCCTAAAACTCCAAGCAAAATCAAGGCCAAGGTTTCTCAGCACCGCACCACAGAGTTGAAAAACAGTCCTTGCCCCAACAAGAGCTGACAACCCAGCTGAGGCACGAGGAGGGAAGACATCCTTATCACGGAGCACATTAAAGCTTCGAGACAGTAGGTAGCCCCAGGATTCATGTTAATGAAAGCTGGAAGCAAATGCACAAGATAAAAAGACCAAAGAATAGATTCTGAGGAAGGTTCCTGTGCATCTCAGGGTGTCTACAATAAAAACTAAAACCAGAGTTATTTATATCTAAAACATGTATCATATAAAAGCCTCATAATAGCTCTGATGAAATAATCCTCGCCATTTAAGTTGCCAAAAAAAGCTGATGTAAATCATTTTAGCCTCACTAGCTTCAAAGGAGCTGTGAATATTTACATTTGTAAGTATGTTGCTCGGAGCAGGGTTTGCGTTTTGGTAAAACAAATTGATAAGAAAAGTTGTATTTTCTCATGATGTTTAAAAAAGCAAAATCCTTAAAGCAAGTGTGTTATTTTGAGCCTCGATTTTTGATTCCTCTAGCATGCCACAAGCTCCGCTTTTCTGCTTGGCAAGATAAAGAATGTTTTCTTTAACAAAAATCAAGGTACGTCTGGCATTTAGCAATGCTAATTGGTAAATATTGGCTATAGAAAGGTTGCCACCCTTTACTTCCCTACAAAGCCAACCATGGCACGAGACAAGCCATTCCTTAATAAAAAAGCAGTAATGGGAGAGAACAAAGATGACAGTTTTTGATAAACCGAAGTCAAGTACGTTTCAATTAAGAGGGCACAAACGCGAGAGCCTGTTTGCAAAGACCTGACGGGGCTTTTACGTCCGTACATGTCCGTGTGCACCTGTGTATACATTCACAAGTCTCAAAAGATTGTGGCCTACGTAAGATAGGCCCAGTTGGCCTACCAAGGGAGCAAAATTGGCTAAGCACGCAGTTCTGGCAGCTGTAACTCACTGCCAAATATTTGGGGTTGACAATATAGAGCAGTTTCCATCCACGTGCCTGGAGTACTATTACATTATAAATCAGACCTCCCCAAATCGCTGCGAGGCTGGGCAGTAACGTCCCGTCACCGTCCCCGCCACCCCTCCTTCTTTCAATCGACGGTAAGCTGACCTCACAGAAAATGTGTTTCACGGGGCTCCCTAACACTGACTTGTTTCCCTCCTGGAGAAGCTTCCTACCACAAGCACACTCTGAGGCATTACAGATGTGGTGCATGCATCCTGCACATCTCCTGTATCCTGCAAAATAACCCAGGGGAGAAATGCACAACCCTCCAGCCTCCTTCACCCTCCTTCCTTCACGTTAAAGCATTCCTGTTCGACTCCATCTCCTTTATATAGCTTCCAGTGTTGGCTCAACTTGGATCTGGATTTCAACTCCTTATTAATCCAGAACCTACTGTGGAACAAGAGCATTTAGGAGGATGCTGGAAGTTAGTTTGCTTTTTGCTTAATCCCTGGTGCATTAGGGACTTTCCACAGCCTCCTGCCAGGACAGGAGGAAGCAAAGGTGGCTGCTCCTGCACATCCTGTGCTTTGACACGCTTCACCTCCATCCCAGCTGCTGGCATCAGCAACGAAAGCCGCTCTCATTGTATCAGCAAGGACCGAACCCGCTCTAGCCACCATTATAACTGTACTCACAAAATTTGCAATTCTGATGCATTGCTTCTGATCCATCCAGCTGTATTTGATAGTATCTCAATGTTCCTCGGGGACTGAACAAGCAGGAGAGTGGCCCAAAGCTCTTCCAAAAACACTCCGATAAAGAAACTGAAAACAAAACCAACGAATTCTGTCTTATCACTAAACACAGCGAAACTACAAAATTGCTATGCAACTAACTTGCCCACGGTTTGCTTCTTTTTATAGTTTCTCAGCTATCTCCAGTAGCCGCTCCTCACACTCATCTTACATCCTTGCTTTTACAGCTACCAGCCTGCAAAACGTTACCCTGTTTCAAGCTGCTGCATCAAAGAAGTAAACTTTGACTGCTGTATTTAAGCTCCCAAGTCTTCCCAGGATGTGATGGATCATTACCCCAGCTCTGAGCTTTAAATCACCAGACACGACTCCTACGATACCAGCCTGGGTCCCTCCCAAGGTCACACTTGGCTTCCGGGCCTCCAGTACCTTCCTGCCACACAGACACAAGGAACCTCCTTAGGAGCTGCACATTTGAAGGGGCATTTAGGTTCATCCCCAAAATATTGCAGCATAACTTAACCAACTATAAACACTAAATATGGGCTGCTAATTGACAGGTACAGTATTTATTGAGGCTATGTAGCAGCAAAGAGCCTAGCAGATGTGTTTATACACAGCTGTAAGAATGCCAAGGGCACAGGAGAGACTGATGGGGAGCAAAGAGATGAAAGCAAGCCCGAAAGGGCCTGACACTCGCACAAACCGGTAGCGCAGCAAACCTGCTGGTAGGTTCATCTGACAAGCGCTACCCATCCCGGCTCTCGTTTCATGGTTCTGCAGGGCCCAGGGTTAAAGCAGGAGGGAAACACGCAGCTCACAGCAGAGCAGGTTTCCCGGGAGCAGAGGATGTGCCAGCCACGCAGCTGCAGCCGCTCAGAAGGGCTCCTGCCCCAGCTCCTCTGCGGCATCCGCTGGCTAAGGGAGCGGCTGGAGACACGGAGACTCACACCAAACTCACACCAAACTCTCCTGCCCTAACTCTTGGCTGCTGCAACTTCAGACAAACATTCAAAAAGGGGAAGGGAGACTTTCTTGGCTTCAGCATTTCAACTTCTGTAACTCTTCAACCTGCTTCCCAGGGCAGGGAATAGGAAGGAGCTAAAGGGAGTAGAAGGGGCGTTCGCACAAGAGGTCCTCACGCAGCTGCGCAGGTCACAGAGCCGCTTCTCCAAAATCCTTCCTCCCATTGACATCCACCCTGGAGCTCGCTGCAACTGGACGCAATGGTTTTGAAGTGACCGCAGCGGCCGCAGAGGCGCGAGGAGCCTGACAGTGCTGGATAGTCACTTAGCCAGCGCACAGAGACAGCGAGCACCGCGCGGGCCGTGGGGACGGAGCGGCTCTCCCCACGGACGCGCTGCCCTGCCAATGCACCTCGTCCCGGCCGTGCGGGGACGGCTCATCCGGCAGTGCTGAAAGCCTTGGCTCGCTCTTTGAAGCTTGGAAGCAGGTTGCAACTTCTGACACAAAGTTATGGAAACTGTTTTCAAAAGGTTCCTACTACAACCAGATCTCAAATGCCTAAGTGACACTTTGAAAACAGAGCTTTAAGGGAGACTTGAGGCTCCCAAGTTTCCTTATTCCTTGCTTTCTCTCTTCTCTCCTTTAAATAGGACTCACATAATTTAAAAAATTTTATTCACTGTCTGTTGACAGACAGAACAAAGCCACTGATTCCTTTAACAGTGGTTTCCACACAGAAGTTATAGGGATAAGCTTGTATTAAGGCCCCTTGTTTTTATAAAGAAAGCGATGATCAAGACATGCTATTTGGGCTCTAGCTATTCAAATTTCTCCACATTCAGATGTCAGAAAAATGCAATTGATATTGACATATACAGAGATCATACCTCTGAGCAAGTTAGCAAGCAGAGTGGAGGAGGAGAAATGGTTTTGCTAGATGCCTTTGTCTCCTAAAGCACTCCATGAGAGACGCACCAGAAATGGACACATGATAGCTCTTACATTTCCACTGACTTAACTAAGGTTTCATACTTTACACAGCCACCTAATATGTGTTTCACATTAGAAACACGTACTTATTGCTGACGTTCAAATATATTTTCTGAATTTAATAATTCATTACTTAGACTGAGGGCTCAAAACATCAAGATAATGCTAGCATGAAGCAGCTCTAGATCAAGAGTTTTGTTGTTTTTTTATATATATTGACTTTCCTATAAAAACTCAGATCACCTTTTTTTATGACATGTCTTCAGTTAGACATCTTCTAAACAGATTTAAGAAATTTTTAAACTGGCCAGAGCCTTCAAATCACTGAAGGTCTGGATTGTTTTTAAGTTAACATGCTCTTTCACAAAGGTTTTACAGACTGTAAATTTCAAAGCCGGTCCACAAGCATCTTCCCCTCCCTGCTCCACCACGAAATCAAACTTGGCTCACTGATGGGAAGAGCAGGTTTTCTCAGTTATGTCTCCTTTGGACCACACTTTTTTTTTTTTTTTTTTTTTTTTCTGGCTTCACCTCTCTTCTATATTTTATATTTGAAACTACCAACAGCCTAATGCACTAGTACCGGCAATCGCCAATTCGGGACACATTAATACCACACCTTCGTTCAACCCAATTTAGTGATATGACGTATGCTCAAGCTGCTATATTACCAACTTTATTACCAGCTTTGTTGTCTTAAAAACCAAACCAGCTGTAGCAGTAAGTCCCCAGCCCAGCAGGGCAGTGTTCATCTGGTTACACCATCAGTGTCTTTGCAGAGACTGGCAAACAGCTTTTCTGCTGATAGATGTGGACTGAAATCCAATCAAGACTCGGGTAATGTTTTTTTTTTTTAAACATGTGCATGCAGCAATGCTGAAATTCCAGCCAGGCAACAAACCCCCAGATCTCCATTAAGATGGAGAGAAAGGCAACAAAAGCCCCTGAACCACTGCTGTCCTGAACATTAACAAATCGTCTGTCCCATCAATGCAGAGAAGAATTCACAGCAGCTTCCACGGAGTCTCTGAATATTTTCCAAACAAGTTTCGCATCACAAGCTAATAAATGGACCATGGTCTTGCACTGACTCTCCCTTCAAAAAGGAGGCTTCTGATTCCCACTTCAATATAAGCTTTAACATCCCGTCATGCTCAGACAACGCTAAACGTGAAGCCTCCAAGGATGAAGCAACCATCCTCTCCGACATCTCCCACCACAGTATTGTAACATCATCCGTCATTTCAAGCAAAAGAAACCCAGAAGACTACTGATGAGCCTGATAACTAAGCAATTTTTACCCTGCACCACAGATGTAACGTGACAGAGTCCCCTTGCCATTAATACTGAGTGCCAGGGTACTAAAACAGGGGGGGGCTATTTGTGGAAAACCCTCAATTTCCCAGTGAGTGTGCAGGGGTTCCTGGCCCCATCCCACACATCATCCCAACCCCTAGAGCATCCCAAGGAAACCTACCTGGGCAGAGTGGTCGCTCACATCGGAGATCCCGCCGTCCGACAGCCGGCACCGGTGCTGCCCCCCGACGCCGCGCGGCGGCTCCTCCGCACTGCTCTCCGCCTCGCACGACTCCAGCTGCGGAGCCTCCACCTCCATGGGGGTGCAGTGCCCGTTGCCCGGCTCCGAGGGGGGCTTCTCCTTGCTGCCTGGCACTCTGGTGATGACGCCGAACTTCCTTGTCCTTTTCCCATTCTCTGTGGCTCTGTCGCTCGCCTCGGGGCCCGGCTTCGCCCTGGGCTCGCAGCCGTTGCCGTTGTTGCCGTTGGAGGGCGGCGGAGGCGCCTTGCGCTTGATGCGGCGCAGCATGATCAGGTAGACGAAGCCGCCATTCCAGCACTGCTCAGCCAAGTAGCTGCAGGGGAAGGGACAAGCGCGCGTTAGGACGGCGCCACCCGCGCTGCACCCTGAGACACGCACTCGAGACGCGCCACCGGCACCCTCGGAGCACCCCAGCCAACAGGTTTCCGATATGTATTAGCACACCTGCCAACAACATCAGCAAACGCTCAATTTGTTCAGTATCAGATAGTCCAAGGAGCTCTAAGCAACCGTGGATGTTGCTCGGTAAGCAGCCCTCGACATCAGGCACGTTTGTGTGGGCATTACCTGACTCTGGTACATGCCACCAAACTGGTTTCCACCACCCTGACCTCAAGATACGTGTCACAGCAACACCAAAAAGGGGGTGACGCAAAGCCAAGCGGGCTTCCAGCGGAGAATAAGCAGGGGTTTAGAAAGGAAAATTCAGGCAGGCTGCATTTTTGCAGCAGCCTGTAGAGTATTTGCATCTGAAATGAGCCTTCTTAGTGAAGCTCATCTTCTGCTCCAGCACACGTATGTGCTTTGGAGGCCTTGGGGAAAAAAATCAACCACTGGGGTAAGCGGGAGCAGCTCCAACCCCCTCGGCCTGGCAAAGTGCGGCCCTGACAACTATGGCTCTCGTAAACGGGCATGGAAATAGCCTGGGTTTCCTCCAGCGTTAAGGCGCTGCGCTCGGAGCAAGAGCTAAGTCGCTCCAGCTTCGCAAGGAGCAGGCCCAAGGCCGCCAGCGTGGAGCAAACCAGCGCCTCCCCTCCCCTCCCACGGCCTTTGAGGAAGCCTTGAAGGAATCGACGTTTCTGTCGCAAGCAAATACTCGGTGACCTTAAAGAAACTGCACCCACTGATGCAAAAGGGCAATCTACCTCCACGTCTCCTTTGGGAAAGCATATACCTCAACCCAAATTCTTGAAATACCTGGGTGCCGCGCCAAGGGTGGAGCCAGCCGGGAGTACAAACAAGATGGAATTTGTACTTAGCAGGTTTGTATGTGCCCTTTCACACCGATTTAGGCCCCAGAAATACATTGCCTTTCTCACTAGCGAAAGCTACAAGAATTTCTAAGATCACCAAGGAGGTGTCTGCCGTGGCTGCAGTGAACATTTCGTTAATATGGAGCAGCTACAGCTATGACAGACAGGAAAAGAAATGCAGAGTTAAATTGTTAGGGATCCGAAGAGAAAATAATAGAGCAGCTTTGGCTGAAAGAGAAGGAGAGTCTAAGGGGTCTTCCAAATTTTTCTTTTCCTACCTTGACCTTCTGGGTTAATGTCACCTCTCCTTTCTCAAAAAGTTGTTTGGTCTCAAATACAACGCTTGAAAATAATTCCTGCGTAGGGATGACTTATGACAAAACAGGAAAAGCAGCTATGATAACCCCTGAAGCAAACTTCTTTACAGAGGAGTGAAGAAAACACTCTCAACTGCTGAGAGCAATCTGGACCAGCCTGGGAGTGACTGAAAACAATCCACAATGGGTGTGTTTTAATCCACAGACGATAGCTGGTAGTTGCAGTCCAGTTCTTCCCAAAGCTTTGGTGTCCCCACCAGACAACTTCATAATCAGTTTACATCTGATTAGGAAGACCGATGCCTAAATGAATATAACAACTACACAGCCTTCAAAACAGCCCTGGAGCAACAGACTTGAAGGACAAACACGTTCGCTGTGCCACATCTCCCCGCTGAATATAAGCTGGATTTCAACTTCCAGGACAACCCACTCAGCAGTTTTCACTAGGCAAGTCTCTTCTTTTTTTAAAAAATCATTAAGAATATTTGAATAAAAAACAAGACCATCTAGAAATAGACAGTCAAGGAGCCCTGACTGTTAGAAAGTCCCTGCAGCCATGGTCAGATATCTGGATGGCCATGAGGTGACACGTTGCTCAGCGAGGCACCAAGGGAAGGCAGGACCTGAAAGGTTAGCTCAAAAAAAGATCCAGAACTAAAACAGAAATATTTTTGATTATCAAGTCAAAAGAAAAGTAGGAAAAAAAAAAAAAAAAAACTTCTAATCAACAGAAAAGGGGCAGTTTTGTTCCAGAAACAATATGGGATGCCTGTTTTTCACATTTATCTTTCAACTCAGATTTCAAGGCAGCCAGTAAAGTTGATTAAAATTCATGACTTTTGCTCGAAGCAATATCACTGCACTCTGATCCATCACACATAAGCCTGATAGCATTGCTCCTCCTGGCACACGGAAAGGGAAAAGCAACTCCTCTTCCAATAGCCCTGTGGTTCACATCGCTGCTGTGCACCCTGTTTGTGCAGGCAGTTCTACCCAACTTGTTTTTGTGCAGGTGCAAGTATGCAGGGGTTTTTTTATTTTTTTATTTTTTTAAAAAAAAAAAACACAGATCTCTATCTCTGAACTAATCACTGATGTACTTTTGAGGGCCAGTATTCAAGTGCATGCATTCATCAAATATTTGATTTTACAACTATGTGAAATGAAAGAGGAGTAAGTAACTGAATGGCCCAAGTAAAGCAGTCTTAGCAAAAACAAACAAACAAACAAACTCCTTTAACTCCTATTTTAGCACATTTATTCTGTTTGGAAATGTAAAGTTATTGAAAGGGAAGATAAAAGCTCTTTTCTTTTATTCACTGGCCACAGATTATCAAGCCCAAAGTCTGCAGCAGGTATCCCAGCCAGCAGTAATAGCTGCAGCTGTACTGAAGGCAGTGGAGCCATGCTGATTTACTCCATATGTTTAGATGGCCTACAAGTTCCAGGCGTGCAGCCTGTAGTAACTCATCTTTTTATGTCTTCCCAAGTTCTCCTAGGCAGTTAAAAGCGCACAGTAATTTTCCATGGGGGGAAAAAAAAAAAAAAAAGAAAAAAAGAGAAAAAGAAAAGCATCTTCTGGGTCAGGGAGCAACTATCTTTGCATGGCAGTAAATGTTCATGTAACCCAGCTGATGTCAGGTATTTCAGGACAGGGTAGATCCAGCTGCTGCAAGGATGGGCATCAGCACACATAACGATAACGATGCAGTGGCATCATTATCTCAGAGTTAGTTTTGAAGCAAGGAGCAGGCATCCCATGTTGGGAGACCAACACTGGTACAACACCAAACTTGCGCTACAAGACAGGGAACTCATAGAGCAAGCATTTGTGGTCATTTGCTCCCTCCCTTCCCTAGGCAGGGCTGTTAACCAAGGAAACCAAACCACTTAAGCTGTGCTAAAACCCTGCTGCCTACTTAGCAGGCTTACCTTTCCCTTGCAATTCTTTTTTTTTCTTATTTAAGAAAGAAGCCAAAAAAACACCTTTTTTTCTTATTTAAGAAAGAAGCCAAAAAACCCTTACACTCAGCAGGCTTTAAGCACAAGATAAAAGACAGGAAAGGTTGCATTAGATGAGTGAGAATCCACAGATTTTTCATTACTTTCTATCAATCCAGGAGCATCTTATGCCAGAAGGCAAGAAAGAGCTGGATTCAATAAAGCATATTTGTACAGCCCCTAGACTGCAGAAAACTGTGTGAAAGCTAGACAAGGCCCCCAATCCCACTTCTCAGAGTTTTAAATGTGTGCAAGGCAGATAGTTTTTTTTTTTTTTCCCCTGGATTTGGCCCCTACAGAGCATTCAGAGACATTAGAAAACAGTTCACCACGTGGGTGACCAAAATCAGGGCCGATACTGACTTGGAGCATCGGCTCCTACCTGGAAGCCGTTAGTTTCTCTGAACATCATTCTCAGCTGGGAAGGAGAAGGTGAACGGAGCAGCAGTATCTCTCATGCAGCTTTGATTGATCCACTTTACTGCAAAGTGAGACCGCAAGTCACAACTGGTCTTTAACCTCCTCCTCTTCCCCTCTTTGGTTGGTAGGGAATGGAGTAAGATTCAGGGAAAGCCCTAGATCTTACAAACCTACTAAAAAGCCTGGAAAGCTATTCCTAATACTGGCAAATGACTACATGTAACAAATCCTGCTATCTTTGCTTTTAAGAATGCAAGAGATTTCACCAACTCATAATCTATTAGGATGATTTACCAAAACATAACCATCTACCAGCAAAATACCTGCCTGTGCTTTCTGCATTTGCCAGTTGGCAGGGTGGTGTCAAACCCCTTTGGCACAGTGGGGCAAGCTGGCTTCCCTGCCCTCAAGAGATGCCCAGCAAACACCCAGGAGTATTGTCATATTAGGAAAAGGTGGTCTTGCATCCCTCCCCTGGCAGAGGATGCATGACAGGCTCCCAATTGCTTTCTAAGACGTGCTGCATCCCCCTCTAACAGGAGCGGTGGCAGAGACACTGATTCCTGACCGTCCCATGCCAGGCTGGACCCAGCTGAACCTGGAACTCCATAAAAAGCACCATAAGGGCTGAAACACAGAGAAACCTCATCAAAATTCAGATTGGGTTGGGTCCACTACTACCAAAACTACAAAAGAGCACAAAACTCACCAAGGTGATAGACACCAAGACGTCCCTGGAATGATGGCAAACATTAGGCCTCTGTATCTCAGAGGCAGCTCCCCAGGCAAGCTCCAAAACGTCACTGAAATACCGACTTTGAAAGATTTTCCATTTCCATGCTCAGACAAAGTGAACACCCAGCTGTTTTTACTGCTTTGATCTCCCTCTAGCATTAGCTACGGTAACGTATCAGCCTACACAACATATCAGCCTTAAACAGCAGGGCAGACTTGTTCTCCTCTGTAGGAAGGAATCCCTGAAAATTCTAAGAATTTTTAAAAGACAGAATGGTTTTACACGTTAAACACTGCTGTGCAGTTACATCTTGCAAAGTTTTGCCAAGTGCAACTGGCGGGTGTTATTGAGGGGCATTTAATACTCCCCATCAGGGCTATGAGAGAAGCACACACCTGCCTCCTTCTGAGGCTCTTTTGAACTCCACAGCCAAATCCCATCCCTTCCCGACACTGCTGAGCTGATTGTTGCAATTATATAAACTGATAAACTTGCTCAGTTTATTCCAAGGTCCTCAGCATGTAGGTGAAATGTCAGACTTTGAAATGCTACCTTAGGGAAAAGTAAGTAGTTTTTTTCATTTTATATATATGCAGGTGTGTGTGCTCACACATACATGCGTGCAAATATAAAGGTTCCCAGACTGGACAAGAATACGCTGCAACAAATTGTGTCACGTCCCACCTCAAAGTGAAGGCAGTGACACTTGAACAAATACAGACGGTCACATGGAGCAAAGCAAAAGCCAAAGCAGGCCCAGCAGCCATAAGAAAACATCTGGATTTACTTTAGTATCAGAAATATTGAAGAAGTATGTTTATTTTATAATAATGGCACTCTTTTGCATCTTAGAACAGAACCTTTCATCTCAATAGATCAGAAAATACTTTGGAAATTATATACACAGAATATCCTTGATATCCAGCCAACTGTCATATAATATAGTTTGCTAGAGCAAGAGAAAGAAATTTCAGCTGAGACAATCACTTTTGGAGCCTCTCCCTAGGATACCTGGGGACCGGTAATGTCCTTAGCAGGACAGAGAGACTGCTGAATTTTACGCTCCTCTCCAAAAGACTGAGACCGGGTAAAACTTCCTGAAACTCAATCTCCTGCAGGCTGCAAAGAGACAGGGCAAAGCGGACCCTAACAGAACTAAACCTATGGACCCAAGAGGGATTTAAAAGCTAAAATTAAGGACCCATCTCTTTGTGAGAGGCACATGACCTAGCGGGGTTTTCAGGTAAGACAGGGCCCTAGGCTCCCGTGCCTAGGACGGACAGGAGCTGACAGCACAGGCCTCCCTCCCCGTCCAACCGCCCTCTAGCTTCTGCCGCCACGCGAAGGCACCCAGCCCACCGACAGCACATGGGGCACTGCTCAGCCTCGCTGTCCTCTAGGACAACGATTCCTGCATCTTTGGGCAGGATTTAGGTCACCCTTTATGCACGAAGCCAAAGAGGGAGACTAGCAAGGTCCAACGATCCAGTCAAACCTTTGCCTGGCCACTTTGCAAGCGAGCTCACTGCAGGAACAGGCTGGGACACACATCCTCGGGTGGCACCTCCACCAGGACACCCTCTGCCACCCCGCCGCTGCCATCACACTTCCTCCACCTGCCCAGGGCACCCTGCTCTCCAGCGACAGCTTATCTTGATAGAAACCAACCGCGCCGGTAAATCTAGCGGCTGCATGATCGTATTCCTGTGGGCACAGAGCTAGGGCAGGCCGGGAAGGAGGCAGGGAGTTTGCAGTGCAACATCTCCCGGCCAACAAGCCCTTTCCTGCCCCGGGCTCCGTGTGCGATGACACACGCAGCGACAGCTGCAACCTCCTCCTCCCGCGCTAATAAGCAGGGGGAAGCAGAGAAACAGTATGGGAAAAGTCAGTCATGGAGCGAGGCACTGAAAACATCCACAGCATCGATTCAAACAGCGCGGGGCAGTAACAGGGCTCCCATTTCCCTTCCCATCCGAGGGCAAGCTGTTCAGAGCCCTGCCAAGCACTGCCAAGAATAAGCAGCGCTTCCTGCAGTCTCGCATTAGCTGCGGCTCTCCAAGCAGTGCTGGCTTTTCTTCAGGATAGCCAAAGTGTTGGCTTTCAGCAGAAGCAAAATTCTGAATTCCTTTTTTTTTTTTTTTCTTTCGTCTGCGGTGTACTTTTCACCATCAAATTTAGAGTGAGGAATGCAACCAGACCCACTGAAATTTTGAAGAAAAATAAGTTTAGCAGTGAAATGTCAAGGTGTATTTCCACAGCCCTTTACAAGCCAACACAAGCACGCCCTGCCCACATTGAGCACTGGCTAGACCCAGTCCTTCCCTGCATTAAAAGTGCTAGTAGCTGGGAGCAGGGGACTGCGTTCGTGCTCGCCACGGGGACGTCGGCTGCTGCCAGCAAGCCCAGCAGGGCCCAACAGCAGCCACAGCTCACAGAGAGCAGCAGCAGCAGCAGCGAGCTGACTGGGCAAGATGTTTTCCTTCATTCAATGAAGCTATTAAAGAAATTAAGATTAACAGGAGCAAATGCTTCAGTGCTGGAGCTTGCACAGAGCGGGGAAATGCACCTTGCCCATGGGAACGAGGTGGTCAGAGGAGGATCCCTGTGAAACCTCAAGCAGAGCGGAAAGCGGGCAGAAGAGCACGGCCGCCCCGCCGCAGACCTGCTGCCTGCCGGCCGCTCGCGGGACCGCAACGTTCAGCGAGGCCCTGCGACACGGGGCTGCGGCTGAGACACCGCCTGCTACCCAGTCCCGACGCAAGGATGCGGCCTGGAATTTGGTTCTCCCAAATTCTCTTCCCTCGCTGCGCTCCAGAGCCCCTGGGACTCCCCAGGCAAGTCTTTCTGTAAAAGAAACGAGGCCAAGATCCAGCCTCATCCCACAGAGCTGCTGCAAGGCCTGCGATGGCGAAGCAGTTTCACAAACACCTGCTACCTGGGATCGGCCGACCCCAGCGAGATCGCAGCCTTCCTCCCACCCCGCATCCTGCGCAACGGCGCCGACAAACCCCACGAGGGACCTGATGCAGCTTTAGATGAACCCAGCCCAAAGCAAACACCCAGGAATTCCAACCTCCAGAGTTTTAAGCAGTCCCGCGGCCTGGGGCGCTCGCACGGGCACGGCCCAGAAAGCCGGGCGCTGGGGCCGGGCAAGGCGCCGCTCTCCGGCGCTCGAGCGCGCGGCCAGGGCCTGCGGGGAGTCCCGCACACGTTCCGGCCAGGAGCACCGGCTTGCTTCGGCTGCGTGGCACCAACAAGAAACCCTGGCTTTCTGTAATTCAAGGGATCGGCACCCTCCCAAAGGCGATGAAGGCCAGCTGAATCACATCCCATCTCGGGTGCAGAAAGAGGAGAGATTAGGATCACTGCCCTGGGCCGTGTGGAGACTCTCTGCAGGAGCGTTTCCAGAAGACAAGAAAGGGCCAGCAGGGAACCCCAAAGCACCGAGCTGGATGGATGAAGGGTACGGACAGGCACCGGAGCCCTTCCCCACCGTGGCCCCCGAGCAAACCGCTGAGGAGGATGAGTCTAGGAGCCAGAGAGCAACCCCTCCACACCGAGAAACCCCCAGAGCCCTGGCAGACATCCTGGATGCAGCAGAACAGGTCATGCAGCCACAGTCATCTGTCCCATGGGAGTAACACACTGTCCTTTGGGATTTAGTGATTTACCAGCTCTCTTGGCAGAACATGTGAGCAACACTGCATTTGCACTGCAGAGGCTTCGTACCCCAGCTTGGCAAAGGACCTGCTCCCACGAAAGATGCAATCCCAACCTTTACCTAGAACTCCTGGAGACAGAAGTCTGAACTGCTGTGGGGTTTGGCTACTATGGACGGGAGAGTGAGGATTAAAAGGACAGATGATATTTGTTATGGATTTGGCAGCAGAGATTACAGAGGTGCTTCAACTCAGTCAAGTTATTGTGACACTGAATGCTGCAATTAGTTCATTGCTGTGCAGCAGACAGACATTTAGCTGGGTGCATGGTGTGTTTATAAATGTTTTTCAGTTACTAGAAAACCGAGCAATTTAAAATAATTAGTTATCACTTCCAAATGATAAACACTAGCCTTTTACCTCTGCTGCAAGGCAGCAGCTCCCCGTGCCTTGGCCCAAAAAGGACCAAGCCACCTTCTTGCTGCGGTAGCGCAGAGGTGGACGCCCCTCCTTGGGGCACAGGGCAAGCCCAGGCAGCCTCGGTTGCTTCATGGGGCCTGGCACCGCACCCGCAGCGCACGGGCGAACGGCTGCAGGCAGCCCCCTGCATCCACATCCGCACCCAAGGCCGCTGCTGCCAATAACCAGGCAGCTTCCTCTTTCAACTAGATGTGTTTTCCAAAACGTCCTGTATGGGGTTTACCTGTTCTCCTCCAGAGGACTGGTCCAGTCAGGCTTTACTGGACTCTCATTTGGCACAGGGCCATTCTGTATCCCTTCCATTGCAGAGGTGACACAGGGGGAAAAAAGCAGCCAAAAAACAAGAGGAAAGGGGAAAGTTCAGGTTGCAGGGAGCCTGCTAACCCCATTCCCTCCAAACGCCCTGTGGCCAAGGGCTGCCACTGACCCGGTTTGTCTGCTTTGGCATTTCAGACCAAATCCGTGCTCAGCTGTGCAGCACATCCCCTCTTCCTCGCGCCTGCGCTTCCGTCTGCCTGGCGGGGCAGCCGCGAGCGCCCAGGCTCGGTGCTGCAGGGACATACAGCAGGGCGGGCGCAGGGCACAGCGGTGCCCAGGCTCGGTGCTGCTGGCACACACGGCAGGGTGGGC
>VZSV01000003.1:2143327-2183787 GCA_013398735.1 Nothocercus julius
AGGGCACAGCGGTGCCCAGGCTCGGTGCTGCTGGCACACACGGCAGGGTGGGTGCAGGGCACAGCGGTGCCCAGGCTCGGTGCTGCTGGCACACATGGCAGGGTGGGTGCAGGGCACAGCTGTGCCCAGGCTCGGTGCTGCTGGCACACATGGCGGGGCAGGCGCAGGGCACAGCGGTGCCCAGGCTCGGTGCTGCTGGCACACACGGCAGACTACGCTGAGCGGCCAGGCCGGGGGACCTCCCCACAGCTAACGCCACGGAGCGCCCACAACACCCAGCCCAGCGCACGGCGTTCACCCTGCAGACCCACTGCCTTTCATGCTACACTGGGTTCCTAACGCAGACGCTGCTAATTGCTCCGTGCCCCTTTTTGCCAATTATTCATCCAAGGGAAGCTTGCAAAGACCACGACTATCATCTAATTAAGCCCATGCACGATTTTCTGCTTCACCAGAAGCACCATGGCCCAGCCAGCAGCCAGGACTAGTTTGCAGAGCATGCACAACACACACTGGGATACAAATAAAGGCACGTTTGCCTTTAGCAGCAGTTGCAGAAAGTTAGAGAGCAGCACTCAAAGTGTTTTCACTGCTCCTGTTAATCACACCAACACAGCTTCAGATCATTAGCTTTTTTAAAAACATTACTTCTAAATTGGAAGACCAGTTCCTCTTTAGTAACATTTCCAAGATTTTACTTTACCATGGATTGATTTTCCTTGAGTATTATCTGCCTGACAACCTTCAGTCTTGCATGGGAGAATTTCTTTTTTGCTCTGCACATTCCAAGGTGCCAGGCTCACTCCACACTAGAAAAAGCCCAAGCAAGTCCATGCTTGCAAAATAGGAACCAAGTCATAAAACTGAAAAACACAGGCCTCCCATTAAAAGACATGGCACAGGTCACAAGCCACTCGTGTGTGACCCACCATGACCCATGTACAAAATACAGGCAAATGGCAACAGCTCTGCCAGTTCACCAGGAATGCCCACACCTCGACACTGTATTCCCAGGGCTCTCAGCACTTCTGATCCCTGCTATTTTAGAATCACACCCCCTCAAAAATAACTTCTCTCCACATCTTTTAACCATCTAGCTCACAACTCTTCTCCTTCCTCCTTGCAATTCTCTTATCTAATTCTGCCTCTGGTTTCCAATCACCCTTGGCAGCAGTGACGGCTGGGAGTAGATTAACCTGATAGAAGTGGTCTGTACTCAAAACTGAATAAAAAGTTCAGCATGGAGATATTCCTTATTATAATCCAGGCTTTTTGCACCAACACAGCCCGAGGGGATGGTTTTCAGCCCCGGGCGCCGTGCGCTGAACTCCGCGGATGAGCCGAGCCCCACGGCGGCAGCCATGGAGCTGCATCTGCAGCAGGGCTGGGGCCACGTGGCCGTGGGACCCACGTTGGCTGCCATGCGGCTAGCGAGGCTCGGCCACCCTCTGCGGGGACCTCCTGCCTCAGCCACATGCAGCCACCTGCCTTCCTCCTGCACTGATGGATCCCTAGTGGCTTCTCCTCCCCATCGCCGGGGGCTGCAAGGATGTGGGGAGCCCCTCACCTGTGCTGAATAGCGACGCTCTCCTCCTTCCCTGCTCATATTCCTGCACGGCAAGATACTCCCCGATGGGACAAAACCTTTCGTCATGTTCCCTGCACAGAAATTATCACAAATGCCCAAATGGGAGAGGAAGAAACACATCTCACTGACACAGCTTTCCCTCCAGCAGCAAAGTTTTGCAATGATATTCTAAATGAAAGAAATCTCTACAACCTTGTTTTGGCAAAGCACATTCCTTCAGTTTTAAATTCAGCAGTAATTCCCCAAGTACCTCTTTGCACTGAGAAGTGAAGGGTTTGAATGTCTGTTAATAATGAAAGGGAGAGACGGAAAATTTAATCAAGTCAGTTTTATAGCAGGAAGCAGTAGGTTGGGGTAGAAACAACTTATTTCCAATGCTTTTGCAAGCTCGCTTGAGCTCCTGAAAAGTGCCCTATTAACAGTGAGAGGTCAGGCTTCAAACAGCCCTACTGCTAGTTGAGGAGAGAGAAAAAATTCACAAATTTACTTAAAGGGGCCAATTTTGGCAACAAAGGTTATTCACCCTCAAAAGACCACCCAGTCTTTGGCGTTCTCCAGGATCCTTCACAGTACCAAAAATGCGAGATATTTCATGAGTGGCTTCCTCTGCACCGAAGGGGACCCGCTCCTTCAGCGTCCCCGACTCGTGATTTGACCACGAGGCGCTCTAAGCCAGAACTGTGTATTGGAGATGAAACCCTCAGCTCCCTCCTGAAACAAGCCAAAAAGGAACCGTAACCCTCTGTGGGCACAGGGAAAAGCCTCAGAGGGGGATCTCACCACACCGCAATCGGCTTGGAAAGAAAAAGGGAAAAGAAAAAGGAGCCTAAATGCAGATACACAATCACAGCCACATACATTAGTTCTTGGGATTTTATGATGGATTTCAAGTGCGGGAGGCACCAGGAAAAGGGAGAAGGAGCAAACCCTGCACAGGTTTGCTGCTTTGCTGAGGCCCTGCGCAGGACCACAGCAGCACCCTTAGCCATCCCCCTCCCTGCTGAGCTGACTCCATGGAGCTAATTCACTCTTCAGACCGTGCTCCCAGCGAGGCCCTCAACGCTTCATTTAACTTCCAGCCATTCTTGCAAAGGACGGTTTTGTCCTTTGAGGACCGTAGCCGGCGGGCACAGCCGGTTTGTTTAGCTATTTAACATCGCAACTTTGTTCCTGGCTGTGACAATAGCGTGTGCATACAGTAAATCCGAGGGATGAGCCGCTTCCCGCCCGGCTCGGGACACGCTGAACCGCTTCCCTTACGCGCTGAGACAGCTCTCTGAGCACAGCCCTGCACAAAGCACTGGCACTCTCACTGAACAGTTTCCATCGGTGACACCAAATCCCTTCTCTCCCACTGCTTAAATACATCGCCGATATTCCTGATGTTGCGCCAGAGAAAAAGGACCTGCTCTAAAACAGGCAAAACGGGCTCACATTCATTCAGTTAGCAGGGCCCTGCAAACACAAGCACCGCCCATCTGAGCTCCCTGGGGAGAGGGGCCCCCCAGCCAGGCGCATTGCTCTGACTGCACTTCAGTCCCCAGTGCTCAGCTCTGAATTAACTCATCAATTCTCCTAATTCCCAGACGGAGGCAGTTTATCAGCAAGTGCAAGGACCAGCTCTTGCTGCCAGGAGCTGCGTTTCAGACGATGTCCCGGCTCCCAGGGGCAGGACTGGCGCATGCAGAGCTGCTCGTCCCGCTCCGCAGCAGTTCGTCAGCCCCCACGGACCGACCTAACCCAGCCAAACCCAACGCTCCGGGACTGCTTGCACTGCTGGGCTCCAGTGTCACAATTTGCTCAGGGTGGGAAACAAGGGGCTTTTTTCTCCCTTTTCTCACTGCCTAAGTACAGAAGTCACAGCTAGGAGTCTGCAACAAGAGCTTGCAGAAGCAGAATTTGGGCAACGGCAGACACGCGTGTCTGTCCGTATTCAGCTTGCCTCCTTCCTTGCACGCTCATGGTGTAAAACAGCTTGTAATTACAGCCTCACTTTCCATTTTCACCACAGTGAGTCTGGATGAGGCAAAAAGGGAGAACACCACAAAGGGCAGCAACCAAAAGCATTTCCAAACTTCAGCTTGGTTTTGCAACATGAGCAAGGCAGAGATGTGCACTTTTTAGCAGATTATAGCTTGCAGGTGACCGATTTGTCAGCCAACTGTTTTTGCCCATGGGAATTCTGCATTTAACATGCAGGTTTTGCAGCCTGCTGCAAGCACTCTTATCAGTACCCCTCTGATAAGCCATGGCAGAGGCTTCAAAAATCAGAAACTACCAGGAGAGCCCAAAGCAGCAACGTAGAAACAGCACATTATTTTCATAGCCATTAGTGCAGATCGGACTGCACTCAATCTATTCATTCAACAGGCTTTTCCTAGCAGCAAAGCAGCTTCCCAAGCTGCTCTGGCAGCCAAAACTTGCCAGGATTTGCCCCAAGGTGCAACCTCATTAGATGTTGCCAAGCATAACCCAGCACATGGCATCTCAGTAGAGGAAAAAATATATATGTATACATATATATGTGATTTCTTAAAATAAAAATGAATGGTGATGACAGCCTTCCACATCCTCCATCCGCACTGCTCCGAAGGACCTCTCCTCCTGGCGTGCCTGCCTGCCGACTGTGCCGGGGCTGCAGGCCTCCCGCACGCGGTGATGGCAGCAGGGAGTGATGCCACAGCACAGGGTGGCCCTAAAAAGGGTGTCACGGCGCAGCGACCTGTCAGGATTAAATGGCCTGAAGGAAGAGCACGGAGCCACGCGCGGTGGCACGCTGCCCTGGGGAAGAGGTGCCAGCGGAGCTGCGCTGCTCCCTGGGCGCTCTCCACGGCTTTCCGGACAGCAGTGCCCAGAAATGGACTGGGCCTGGCACAGCACCTGGGAGAGAAGCACAGGCAGGAGGGGATCCCGGCCTCGGGAATTGCAGAGAGGCTGCAGAGCCGCCCCAGCAGCTCTGGCTCGTTGCAAGGGCCGAGGTGCTGCTGCTGCTGTTGCAGACTCACAGACCTTCGCAGAGGGCGAGTCGAATAAAACCCTGCTGGGAGCGAAACAGAGCGGGTGCCAGAGCACAGCAGTGACGGAGACTGGGACGGCGCAGCAACGATGGGGGCCACAGACGTTCCTTCGCCAACACCCCAGCAAGGCCTGTGGATGATGAAGCACATACGTCCGCTGGTCTCCCCCTTTGGGCCCTGCCACCGCCTGGGGAAGGGGCTTCACTGCTGCCCTTTCACTTTGCTGCGGGGCTGGGAAAACAGCAAAGCAAATGAGAATGCCAGGAGCAGCAGGGCTAAGCGCGCGCATCCCTGCTGCGCGGCGACGCTTCCCAACACATCCCGTCACGTTTTAGGCTTCATTCCCCAGTGAGATGGGAAACACAAATACTTTGTCTCCTCCGGTCATACACGAACACACTTCCCTGACTGAAACGACCTTCAACGCAACACAACGGTGTCTTGTTTCTTAACCAACGCGTTGCAGTAAGTGTTTGCACCCCTCACCTTATCAAATTACCATGATGCCAAAAGTAAAGATTCCCCAGTTCCGTCTCCAGCTCTGTCACGGAGCAGAGCAGCCCCACGTCACCAGAAATCCCCTGTAAGCCTCTTCATGATTTCCATTTATTATTCACTTACCACAAATCCTCACCGTCAACAGATTGCACAGAGGGAATCCGAACTTTCAAAGCCACAAATCTCCTAATAACTACGGCCTCTTTAGACATGCTTCAGGATTAGCCATGTCATCTGGTTAGAAACCCAAAGCTGCTCTCCATTATTGGATTGAACCTGCCTCCAAACGCCGAAAAGGCTGGTAATACCAGCCTCAGCCACGCGGGGCCATGCGGTACGTGACCTCTTCCTCCTGCACACACCAAGCACAGTGGTACAAATTTACACCACGCTACTGCACCGAAGACCCAGAGACCTCCCTCAAGCACATTAGCCCCATCCTAGCTTTGCTGGATGCTGCAGCAAATTTAGCTGCGAGCACTGAGAATAAATCAGCACATTCAGGCCTCCTATTGGCTGCCTGTATGCAAACCAAAGGCAGTTTTTACCACTATCTGCTCAGTAAATTAAAAGCGCCTTTAGTTGCTTTGAAAAAAAGAGCTTATTTAGTCAGTTCATCAGCTTCTTCAAAGAGTCTACAAACTAATTAGCCATACTGAGTTACTATTAAAATACAAGGCTTACATGCAATACTCTTGATGATAACAGAGCTGGTGCTTTGGTACCAGAGCTATAGAATTAGCACAAACTGTTCTTCAGATGCATTTTCCTATAGGCTCCAAATTATACTTCAAACTGAGTATTTTCCTCTTCAGCAAAGGATCTGGGAATTCACTTGCGTCATTTGTAAGTTCAAAGCAGTAATAATTTTTAGCTCGTGTGCAGATCAAGAATTTGAATATTCAACAGACTAGAGAGATAGTGAGAGGGGATGGAAGGCAGGCACAGAACAGGAAAGACAGTGAAACCAAAAACTGAAGTTAAATAAAGGAAGAAGTAAAAGACTAGTTGCTGTACCCTAGACAAGCCATACAGCTGTTGCAGATCAACTTTTCCAGGAGGAGGCTTTGTTTAATTTAATCCATAGGGCACATTAGCGAGAGGCACCCGGTCCCTCCGAGATACAGAGAGGCTCTCGGAGCAGCCCAGGGTTTACAAACTGCCACACGACGTGCGAAGCCCCGAGCAGCAGACCACAGAGGCTCACAGATTTTAATTCCCGGAGTTTTTACCCACCCCTTCTTCTGACGGAGAGGGTTTACTTGGCAGATAAGCCTCGCTGCTTAAAGATCAAGGGCAGCTGCATCGCAGGAAAGGAGGTTTCCTTTCTCCTTTTGACTTTCATTCATCTGCAGTTTTATGGGTTTACTTACAGGACGGAAAAGCAGGTATGCATGCGAGGGCGCTGCGCCGCACGTCCTGCCTCTCTCCAGCTCACATCAAAACTGGATTTCTCTCCTCCTCCCGCCTTTCTGCTTCCCCACCACCTCCTGCACCATCCTGCTCCACCCACAGCACCAGGAGCCCTTCCAAGAGCTCTTCCCGCTCAGCCGTGCCCAAAAGGGAATTGCCATCTCCTGCTTCAAACGCGTGTGCAAATCACACTGCTGGATTTCCTAGTACAGTCCAACTGCAGCAAAACTCACGTGTGTCCCCGCAGAGGAGGAAAGCTGAAAATCCCCTTTACCAATAATGACAGCTGCTGAATTAGCAGCTTATACATGTCTCACAGCTAAGTTCCTTCCCCTCCCCTTTTCAAACTTTCACTGAAGGTATTGATCAGACTTGTCAGCGTGTTTTCACTTAAGACTGAATTCAATTCAATGCCGCACAAGCAACACGATAGCAGGTTTGGGATGTCTGCTTAAAAATAACAAGTAGCAACTTGTAAATAAGGTCAGCGCAAGCAGAAACAAGCGTGTTCCACAGCGCGTTCCACGGCGCCTTCTGCAACCGCTGCCTGCCCAGGGAGAGCCGGCAGCCTTCGCTGCAGCAGCGACTGCTCGCGAGCAGCGAGGCGGCGGCCGCCGAGCTCCCGCTCCCGACCAGAGCTTAATCTGAGCTGCGGCCACATAAATCCAGAGGGGCTCTATTTAAGATCAGCGTGGTGACTCATTCCGTGCAGAAAAGCAGAAATCCGGAAGGCTGTATATTCCTCAAGAAAGCCTTTCATTTGGTTGCGAGGATGTCTTTGTGGGCAAGCTGGGAGGCCGGAGCTGGTCTCTGCCGCAGGCCGTGCCCGCTCCCGGGGCGGCACCGAGGGTGCTGGGCACGGCAGGCAGCACAGGGCACACCCGAGCTGGGGACAGGCGCTGCCGGCTGCTCCGCCACGGGCGCTGGCCGCGGACACGAGGCACATGGGAGCGAGGCCGACCAGCTAAAGCGCCATCGTGCTATTTTCAGTCTTCCAAAAAAACCGCCACCGCAACCCAGCGTACCCTCCGGCCGCCCTAATCCGCAGGGATCCTCCGATTCCAGTGGCCAAACGCCAACCTCCCCGACGGGGTTGTTGGGTGTGCTGCTGCTGGTCCCGCCAGAGCCAGTTTGCTCCAAACCACCGCTGCTCCTCCAGAGCCCCTGGTCATGGCCACCTCCTGGGCCGGCACCAGCTCCAATGGGACAGGCGCCGTCCTCTCCCGCCCCCGTACCCGCCAGCCGAAACGCCACCCTTTGTAGCAGCTGCACTTTGTCCCCCCCCCGGCTTCTTCCTCTTTTACACCATTAAAGCAATTCATCATAGTCATAACTTTGTTGCAGACAGAAATATCCAAAAAACAAACCAACAAATCACGTAGAGGCCTCTGCGTGCAAAGAGGAAGATGATCTGCGGACCCCGTTTATCAGCATTCAGGCTGATGAGAGGCATCCAGACAAACCATCTCCACGAGGGCAGCCGCACGTGTGAGCGCTACCGCAAGCAGCTGCCCCCAAGCACGAGAGCCAGCGCACGAGCCGCCACACGGCCCCGCAAACGCGAGACCCTCAGGCATCCTCACCCGCGGCTCCTGTGACGACGGTGACCCCTCATCCCCTTCTGTGTTAGGAACAAAGTACTGAAAACAAAACAGAACCCAGAAAAGCATGACAGGCACCTGCTGATCCTCCCGTTCTTGTTGTTATCTGGATGCTCAGGCACTAGTAGCTGCTACAAGCAAAACCTTAAAAATCAGCCTGCCTATTGCAAAAGCCTCTACTCCAAAATGTGGTAGCACTTACTCTCCCATAAACTTATTTCTTTTCTTTTTTGGCTGGGATATTTACTCTCACATGGATCAAATACAGAAATATATACACATAAAGATACAAGGCACACATGCGTAGAATCGACTCGTGTGGATGCCATATGAGCACCATATGTTTTCTGCATTAGATGGGGACGAAATCGTAAAACATGACTGAGATGCTCCAGCTCCCACACAAAAGTAACATACATTAGCAGCCAACACTACATAATCTTTAGGAGCTTGATTCTGAGAAGCACTGGGGGACTCTTCAGTGGCCAATGGGTATCAATGGGTGATCGTCTCCCTGAACTCGGCGCTTTCCTCCTCCGCCTCCGTGTCTCCCAAGCACATCAGCAGATGCAGGGCACAGAGGCAGCTCCTTCTTCAAGTGAGGAGGACACAGAGCTCCAACAGGAAGCCAACAATTTGATCAATACTCTTTAATTTAATCAGCTTTGGACATACTCAAAGTTAATGCCTTAGAAGAATCGCCACAGGCAAACCAGTTTGCGAGAGGGATTAATTTTCACAATTTGCGAAATAATAATAAAATATATATATATATATATATATATATGTGTGTATATAAATAAGTCCTGGAGAGGCTGGGGATGAATGTACCCACCTAGAGAGACCTGCCTTCAGCAAGACAGGCAACAGCCATCTGACTTACGTAACAGATGATCCCCTATAAAGAAAATTTCTATTAGCATCATATTTATGCATGTATTTTGTGACCTAGCCGTATTACGTTGAAGCATAACTAACACATTTTTCTTTCTTTCCTTCTGCTCAGCTCCAAAGTCAGTCCTCACAGGGCGAGAGAGATACAGAGCCACAGCAGCACTGCCCATTAGCCCCCAGCTTGCTTTGAAAACAGGCACGAAAGCCATTTGCTGCACATAAAAGCTTGTTACCTTCTACAGTCTATTAAGTTTTAGCTTGAAATTCAAACCTCTAAAAACATGTATGTAACAGAGTTGTTGACATAACACAGCAATTGCTCACTAACATCTACCATATTTTAAGGTCTATTTAGCCTCGCCAATATACATATATAAATTCTAATGTATTGGATCTGGACCAGAAACTAGAAGCCAGGACACAAGGTTTCAAGTAGCAGTCTTTCTACGAGTCTGAATTTGGCAGTTTGAACTCATACGTAATCACCATTACTCAAACTGGAGGATGGGAGGGCAGACCCCTAATCCCTATTAGATTTACTGATTTAATAATTTACTAGATTTACTAAGTTCCTCATTCAATTTACTGACCCAGTCGCAAAGGACTCACAAAAGGAGGCCCTTGACTAGGAAACGACCACAGTTTTCACTCTGCATCGTTTACGCCACCTCAAAGAGGGGTCGGCCACCTCCCCGGGCTGGCGGGCCGACCTCGGCGTTTGATCTCCCAAGGAGGCACGACGCCGGCGATGGACGCTCGGGGGGAGCCCGCGCTGGCACGCGGCTCTGCGCTTGTCTAGCGCCCCGTTTCCCACCGCTTGGTATCTGCTCGCGCAGCTTTGGCACCCGCATTGCACAGGTGTCTCGCTGCTGGCTGGCAATCCAAGGGAAAGAGAGTGCTGTACAAGTCCAACGTGTAAGGGCCTGGAGTAAATTAATCCCTAAAGTTGCTCTGAGGTCGTGATTTGGAACTGAACCCCTGGAACCCAGCCAGCAGATGTGAAAGCCACAGCCCCTCCTGACATCCACGACTGAGCACCCAACTAGGGAGGCCGGAGTGGGCCCAGCTTCATCCATGACCCGTGGCTGCTGAGCCCTGCGAGAGCAGCACCCCAAACCTCGTCCCCAAGGCCCTGGCCGGGCTCCGCGTGAGGGAGGCCAGGAATGGGCCCCACGGCTCTCCCGCCACCCCGGCGGCCGCCGCATGTGCAGAGCCGCGGCGGGAACGTGGCACAGGGCCTGCGGAGGCCACCATGAAGCCTGTGTAGCCACTGGAAGCTTCAGTCGTTTTTGCTCGGATGAACCTTTTTAGGTGTTGGGAAAATTAGCAGCTCTTCAGCAGCCACCAAACAAGACCAACTTGGGATTATCTGAGGGGGCTGCGTTTTTAGCCTTTAGGTTGCCGATGTTCTTTTATGCACAGGCAAGCGTCATGCAAGCCGTCTTCTCGTCACTCCTCTTCATCGGCATTCATCTGCACGGGAACGGCAATAACGCCCGTGCTCAGCGCTCCCCACTCCTTAAACACGATACACTAAAAACTGCAAGTTCCACCCGCACAAACACGCGGCGATGGCACCGACCCCAGGCTCGCAGCGAAGGCCACGGCGCAGAGCTACGGGTGTTGAAGGAGAGCGGGAGAGTTGGGTTTCCCCTCAGGGTCTAAAACTCTTGAGATAAAAGGGGTCTAGGAAAGAATCGATCACCTATTATTTTCAGACTCACACATCATGTTTACTTCCAAGGATGTGGTGAGGTCAAACTATGACTAGGCAAAAGACAGGGAAAAAAAAAAAAAAAAAAAAAAAAAAAAAAAAAAAAAAAAAAAAAAAAAAAAAAAAAAAAAAAGGAAAGAAAAGGAAAAAAAGAGAGAGGGAATGACACACAAACACCCCTCCAGTAACCAACTGAATATATAAAACTGATACCTGATTCATGGAGCGAGAACATGACCATCCTGGTGGAAAGAAATCACAGCCAACATCTAAAGTCCAGAGAAACACGGGGAAAAAAGAAAACTGAAGGGAGAAAGAAAAAAAAAAAAGAGAGAAAGAAAAAAATGATTTCAGACTTGCCTAACAAATAAGAATCGCTTGTTTCTGCTTTAAAAGCAGCATTTTTTGACAACCAGCGTGACCAGTGGTTACAAAGGGAGAAATGTAAAAAAACAAAATGCTAAACCGTGCCATGTCAAAAGGCTGCTGTCCCACGCCAACGATATTTAGGACTAGGCTGTACTGCCAGTTTCCATTCATAGACGCTGCTTACAGTACAAAAACAAAAGCCATTTCCCCACCATTTACATAGCGAGAGAGACAATAGCACTCATAAAACCCCATGTAAAGCCTTTTTGTGAGATTTCTGGTTTGGGGTCTGATCTGATCAGCCCCTGAAGTCAGACTTTAACCAGCTGCAGCTTGCTGGCATACTATGGTTTTAATATTAACCCTTCCAATCATCTGCTCACGCATGTTGGCTGCATCCCCCTTTCCCCCCAGCCCAGGCAGAGGGGCATTAGCCCCATCCTCTAGGCATACGCAGCAAGAGGTTTTCATTGCATAAGGTGTCGCACTGCACAGGAATCGAGAGAAGTCACCCTCACCTCATCTATCTGTCAGCCGTTTGGTCCTTCTCGCAGCCCTGTTTTGACTTGGCCTTTTCACAACGTTACTGGTGGCCAAGAAAACTGCCTGACTGTAACAGCTGGGCACTATGAGTCAGGCCACATGAATGTCCTTTAACCCCTCTGCACCTGTGTGCGGGGAGCACGGGCTGCTCAGCTCAATGCGGCTGGGATTAGCACTCTGCTGGAGAAGCAGAGCCCAGGCGCTGCCACCAAGGGCAAACCTGCCCAACTCCCAGCCTCAAGAAAAGGGGGAAAACATTGAAAAAGAAAAGACAAGCCCAGAGCAAAAAGTAGAGCTCTCAAGTCTATGCACAAAGAAATGCAGCCATCGGAGTACAAAACACGTGTGCTGAAATAGGGTGGCACATAACGCGCTATAAATTCAGCACACGCTGGAGCCTTAGCCGGCTTTACGCTTTGCAGAGCCCACAACTTTTGAATTCAATAAAATAATAAGCACCCTGACATCAATGCAGTCATCAATGCTAAATAAAGCCAAGCACAGTTGTGCTGCTTTGATCAGGCTTTTCATAAGTGCAGTATAAATAATATTGCTGCTTTTCTGTATCTTAAGAAGCTTTCACATTTGGAAAGTGTTACAGGGACCCATCAGGAAAATAAGCAGAGTTTTGCTGCTTTTTGCTTTTAGTCTTTTTCTGTTGTTTTTCAAACTGCAGAGAGAAAAGTTAAACAATTGAGTCCTAACGATCCAAATAGTGTGTTTACATAAGGGTTTATAAAATGAAAAAGCAAGTTACTACACATTCAAACATCCTGCATTCCTGCCAGGCATCTCAGCAGACCCAAGTCCTCTGCAAAACAGACTCTCACTACATTTCTGTCCAGAGAGTTTCAACCCAAAATCCAAATACACAGGCAAAAAACAACAAACAACAACAACAACAAAAAACAAAAAACCTCACCAGCCTGAATAGCATTTTAAACCCCTTCGTGGGGAAGGTCACTGCTGTATGGCAGGCAAGAAGACTCCCTGTCCGAAGAAAAGCATAAGCAGAATTGAGGTTTGCTCAGGTAAGCGCTGCTACTTGCTAGCCAGCAGCCTGAAGATGGACTGGTTCATTCCTGCATCCTCAAGATTTTCAATGACCTGCTCCGTTACCCGCTCCGTGACGATTCATCGGGACACCTAGTCCTTAAAGGGCGCACCAGACGACGTCCTGCTGTTGTCCAGGCTGGAGCAGGACATGGCCCACATGCTCTCTCCAGACTCCTGCAGAAAGAGCAAGGCTCCCCCGCGGCCTTCCCGCTCCCACCGCTCCCCCATAGCGCCTTCCTGCAGCTTTTCCCAACCTCTGCAGTAATTCACTTAGCCCTACAGACACTGAGCAAGGCACGAGCTCCTAGCTTGGCATCTCTGAGACAGATGTGCGCGCGCGCCTTGGGGTAGGGGGGCTATTACTAGACTTAGCACGTGCTACACAGGAGCCCAATCCAGCTTTATCTTGTTAAACCCATTTCTGCCAATTAGCAAAGAACCATTTCCTTCTGCAACGGTTAATACTTGCAGCCACCCGTCCCCCTTTCCGTTCACACGGCTCTGCAGGCACCCTTAAATCTCCATCTCCCGAGGCACATGCGCTCCAGACAGAAGCAGTTTTCATGAAGGATAGTGATAGGTGATATTTTACAATCCTACCGTATACAGAAATCAAATCCAATCACAAAAAGGGGACATTTTGCAATTCCCGTGACTAAACGCATCATCCCTTATCAGAGTGTCTGGGAACACCTGGCAGTGCTGCTTTGATGTGATCCCCACAGCATCCCCATACTCCAAAGATGTGCTATTTAGCCAGAGACACAGAGGAGCACAAGTGCCAAAAGAAGTTAGACACTTTATTATCATCGATTTCTAAAAATTGGGCTCCACCTGATCCTGGGTGGATCAAACAAGCAGGACCTAAGAGAGCAAGAAAATCAGCTATTTGTCTAACACCTTGAAACTTCATCAAACTTAAATGCACTCAAGCACTGAAAGGGTATGGAAACAGGCATCCAAATCACCCTTCTTCGAACCAAGGTGGCATCAGGGGAATACGGAGAGAAGATGTTTTTTCTAATGCCTCAGAGTTCCCCTATTCTCCTTTTCCTGCTGTCTCTCGATGTCATTTTCTCACTTCTTCCATTGGAGGTGTCAGGTCTCCAGCCCTGAGCAGCTCAGCTGCAGGGCCGGGGAGCAGCGAGGGCCCGTTTCACCCGAGGCGCCCTCCTTTCCCCTCCAGTGACAGCCACCTCTTTGGGCAAGAAATGTCACCAGGCCACCTCACACGGATTTTGCATAAAGTACGAGGGCCAAAGACACAACTAATTAGGAACCCAAAGCGTAAAATGTCACTAAAATCGGTCTGATCTTGAGAGCAGTTGCAACGCTGCTGCTGCATCTGAAAAGCTGCCCCCATCACAGCACTAAGTCTGCCCTCTTTCCCCAGGGGAGAACCTGTTCTCCCGGGACCCAAGCTGGGGAGACACCCGGCCCTGAGAGCTGCCCATAACGCTCAATAAGAGCCCACTTCACCCCAGGCATGCAGGGAGCAGCCGCTTGTAATCCACGTCCCAGGGGTGGTTTTTCCTCAACAATGAGTTTGCCATTGTCAGCTCTCTAACAATACCGCCTTTTTTTTTTTTTTTTTTTTTTTTTGAACATAAAAGCTTTATAATCCGCTGCTTTTTCATTCGAGTGGAAACCACTATATGACAGCTTTAAACTTTTATTTCTTTAAATCCAGCATGCACATCCCTTCCTCAGCTATAATCCTCCCACTGGAAAGATCTGCTCGCAAGCCCCTCACACCAGGCAGCAACACTGCAGCGGTGACAATGTCCCTCCAAATCCAATCAGCCTCCCCTTTTACCTCAACGGCCAGGGCTTTAATTGGATGAGAAAAAAAAACACAAGAAAATTAAGTGATAATTTGTCATTACAAACCGCTCCATGCCGAGGTTCAGCCTGCGGTCTGCTTCATCTGCAGCTCTGGAGTCCTTTGAACTCCTGGGTAACACATCTGAAAGCACCAAAGCCACTTTGACACTCGTGCCCCATTTTTAAACAGTTCTAGACACAGAGGCTTCTAAGACCTTTTGGACTTTTGATCATCCTCCTGCTGATTCTGGCTTTTCCTCCTCCCTCCAATTTTACCCACAATAGCAGAGGGGCAGCAACCACAGAGACGTGCTCTAATTCTTAATATTTCCCTTATAATATAATCTCAGCAGCCCCTGCGTAACTAAAATGTTAGAATTTTAGTTCTAAAAATTGGAACTAAAATTTCACTCTAATTCTGTAAAAGAACAGTAGACTTTTGTGTAAAGAAGTAAAAAGAGAACAAGTTGACTTTGAATTTTTTTCAGAAAAGTTTAATCTTTCTCTCAGAAAAAAGCAGGGAAGGATATGCAGTGATGACGCAGTCAACACATTTTTGCAATAGATGAAAAATGCAATGCTTCCCTCCTTTAAAAGAATGATAATGAAGTCAGAGAAACTACCAGTGAGCAGAACAAATCAGTGATACCCTGAAATCAGGCAAATCCAAGGGCAGAGATTTGGTCAGGCTACTGCGGGAAAGCTGCAAAGTTCAGCTCAGGGTGCCATTAGTCCCGGACATGCTTTGGGTCTGCCTTTCTCATGCAGAAAACGTGTGTTAAAAAACATCCCTGTGTGTTTCCTTTCTTCTCCCACCTCTGTAGAACACCTGCCCAACGCCAGAGGCAAAGCTATTGGCTTCACATCATGAATTTTCAATTCTGTCACCCAAATAATCCCAGCTCTGCCCATCACCTGGCACGGTAGAACTGCGTGACCTTCAGTCCTCCCCAGTTCTCCAAGAGCATCATGAGGAACCTGACCTGGTAGTGACCCAAAAAGTCATATCTGACTACTAAGCAGTTCCTCGTCATTCAGGACAGGAGTTAAATGAAGACCCCGAGCAGTTGCGCAATGCAAGCGGGAGCTTGTTTCCCCACTGGAGCAGGGCCACTATGGAAAAGAACACCACAAGCCCTCGCGACGTGCCCATGGACACCCACCACGTTCAGCACGGCACAGATAAGGCTGCTTTCCCAGGTGCCTTCCTCCCAGGATCCTTAAACAACCAAATCGGCCCTTTCCACAGTTGGAGTACCACAACTCAGTAAATTGCACCTCCCAGCTTGCATAAGCTCCCAAAGTACCATAGGTGGAAAGAAAAGTACAACCTCTGACCAGACAGTGTTTTGTTCTTTTATATAAAGAAAGAAAATACACGTCGGTACCTCTCTGCTTGCTCTAAACTCTCACTTTTTCCTTTATAGGGCAGGAAATCTTACTCCACATCAGATGCTTGCTCGTTCTTAACTTAAGGCTCCATCCTTAATCAAATCTCTTCAAGGAGGGTAGCAGACAACGTTAGCCCCACTCTGCACACAATCCCCCTCCCTAGCTATTTGTTGTGCTAATTAGTAACCCATCTTCTGAACGGACAGTAATCAATGAGACCTAATAAACACACACAAAACCCAAGTTATCTCAGCAGTCATCTCACTGATGTGGCAAAAGGGCCGCTGGAGTTTGAGCCATAAACAGAGGGGTGGAAACAGATTGAGCACAGACACATCTACATTGCAGGGCCAAACACCCACAACAGCTTCGTACAGCCCAATTGCATTTGTATGGATTTGCCCACAGCATAATTTACTCTGATCTCGGGCCAGGTTTGAGCAAGACAGCAGATCTGGTGTCAGAGCACATAAAACTGTATGAAAGTAGTATCAGCCACATGACGAGAAGTGTCAAGCTACTACCAACTGATCCTGCCAGGTGAAACTTGCACACACAAACAAGGCAAGAAGGGTTAACTGTGTGCTGGGAGACATTAATGCCACACTGGGTATCACGCGTCCTTCCGCATGCAGCATAAATCCCTCATAAACAACAGTTTGGAAGTCTTTGCTCTCTACCACTTCTGCACCACAGTTTAAGGCAAATACTCAAATGGAAAGAGACATCACAGAATCACAGAATGATTGAGGTTGGAATGGACCTCCAAGGGTCATCTAGTCCAACCCCCCTGCTCCAACAGGGAAACCTAGAGCACAGGGCACAGAGTGGCATCCAGGCAGGTTTGGAAGTGCTCCAGAGAAGGAGAGAACCTCTATGGGCAGCCTGTTCCAGGGCTCTCTCACCCTCATGGTAAAGAAGTTCTTCCTAAGGTGGAGATGAAACTTCCTGTGTTTCAGTTTGCACCCATTACCCTTATCCTGTCGCTGGTCACCACCGAGAAGAGTTTGGCACCCATCTTCTTTACATTCTCCCCTCAGGTATTTATACGTATTGATCAGATCCCCTCTCAATCTGAACTTTATTCCAAAAATCCTGTGAAAAATGAAAAATTATCTGCAGCTTCCTCAAGTGTTTTCTGTAGGACTGATGCATCAAGTTCTATAAGCATCACTGTGCAAAGTTCCTCAGAGGTGCAAGTTCTTCAGCTCTTCAGGGCTTGGTGGTTCATGCACTACACTAGACTCAGCAATGGCAAAACATCCTGCAGGTAAGAAGCAATGGCTGATTCAAAAGCTTCTACTATCAAAACAAAGGACATGAAATGAATACAGACAAGAGGAACCAATTAATATTGCTGAAAAGATCTTGCCATTTCACTCATGAAACCTCCAGCTCTTCATCTGATTGCCAAATTAATCTAGGCAGCTACAGTTCAAACATGCTTTGGGACTGTACTTTAAACATCAAGCACGTGCAACTAAATCTAATGCTTAAAAAAAATCCCTATACTTTGAGCTAAAAGTATAATCACAGTGCATCTGGCGTTCAAATAAAATCACCATTAGCACAGGAAACACCCAGTATAAAAGCAGCAGGTCAAGAAAAGACAGATGAATACAGAGAATCAGCATGGGATTGGGTTTAATGCCATGTTTACTAGGGATCCGCTGTGTTGAGAAATGCAAAGAACTTCCTGTGGCAGGCTGAGCTCAGTTACAGGGATTAAAAATGCAAGCTACGGGTAAAAAGGGAGATTTAATTATCTGGCTTAATTGGACAAGGAGGAAAAACAGCTCCCACGTAAGCTGCATGCTTCGAGAAGACAGCAGACTACTTTATCAAAAGCTGGAACACCTACAGAGCTGCTAAGAGTTGAAGGTTTTTCATATTTCTCATTAAAGAGTTCACGTATCTATTCATTAAACAAAGCAAAGGAAATAGTCACAGGAATTTGAAAGGAGAAACATGTTACTTGAGATGAACTGGATTCAACTATCCAAGCTGACAGAAAAGCAGGAATTAGCCTCTACTGTCAGCAAGTTCTGGCAATGCTCCGGCCCACAGTCAGTGAACAACTTAATAAAATTTCAAGTCAGGTTCACAATTATTAACCAAATCACATATACTACGGGCACAGACAGACACAAACCAATCACACAAAAATTATCCTCCCCAAAGCAGGCATCACGCCCAACCCTACCACTGACTCATGAAATGCCCTGCAGCAGGCCATTTGATGTCTTTGTACCTCAGTAAAATAAGAATAATACTTTCTTGCCATCATACTAATTGCCACTTAAGATTTATAGATGAGGAATACTATAGAAGTGATTACTAACAAATAATGTCATAATATTCATGTGCCTAATCACTTTGGATATCACTCAGCAGCGAATGAGAAGGGTTTCCTCTTTATAAAATTAAATCCAGTTTGTTCTGGCTGTTTTCACAACAGTCACACTCGCTTTCAAGAGTTATTAACAATTTCTGAAGTCCTTCTGACCATTGCATATTACTAAAACAAGCCCATTCCTTGGGTCCTCATACCCACTGCGCTGGCTGTTCCCAGTTTCCCTGGTCCCTGCACTGGCATGCCAGAGCTCACCAGGCACGTGAGGAGGAACCAACAAGTATTTCACCAACAAAGCTGAGCTCGGCCAGCACCTCTAATTAATCCATCTGCTGAACTGGGTTATGTAAAGCTTTACACAGCCCTGGGAGCCACACAGGTCACCAGCGTTATCCTTGTCCTGCTGGGGGGGAAACCTGCAATGGGAATAAAGCGACTGCCCAAGACCACACGGTTCATGGGCGCCAGAGCCGAGGGCTGAAGGAAGATGAAAAGACCCAAATCAGAGCCACCGCAGGGCTGTGCCCAGCTGCACTTTCGCCCTCCCACCTGGGAGCCAGCACCAGGCACACGCAGACGTCCCATCAGCGGATCATGGACACGATGCAATTAAAAACCAACATGGGAGCATCACGAGGAGGGGTTGTTTTCAACAGCATGGCTCCCTTGACCTGTCTCACTGCGTGCCCACACAAATGCCAGCAGTGGCGTAAGAGGACTGTGGAAAAACACAGCCACAGAGAGGGCAACAGGAAGAGAAACACGGGACCGCATCTCTCCCCCCAGAAGGGTCTCTGGAGCTTTTAGGAGAAGCACCTTGTGTCAATTTGTTCCTGTGCTTCCACAGGAAAATAATGAGTGCACAAAGAGGCCTGATCATTGCTTTAGTCAAACAAGTGTTCTCCCCAACTTGTTGTGCTTGCAAAGATGAGTCAGTGCCTCCTGCAAGCTCTAATTTACTGGGAGGCACCAAGCAGCACTTCATGGTAGGCAGGTGAAACCAGTGCCTCCCCACTTAATTGCCTGTTTTTCTTTGAACTAAAACCTGGTTGACTAGGAGGATCTTAACTGGATTACCAAACCCAAAGGGCCGATTTAGTAATGCATGTTCCCTGGCTAAGGCATTACCAGACACTTTTGGAAGAAGTCCTAAAATACAAAAGTTTTGCTCCTAACTGAGCCAAATGACCAGATTTCCAGCAAATAAACTCATGTTCTTACCAAGAGAATTTTACTGCCAAAGGTCTTAGAACGTGGGCTGAGGTGGCATGAGTCAGATCAGATGTGACAAAGGACATCAACAACTAATTAATAGGATGGATCCAGCTTTCCTCTTGCAACAAAGCAAAATTTATGCTATAAAACAAAACAGAAAACATTTAGATTCAAGCTTCACTAACACCCTCCCAAGCAATTATCCCCAAGCAAGCGACACAACCACAGAGCTACTACAAAGCGCGTTGAGCATGACCTTTTCCAGCCATTGCCTGGCTGGAAGAGTGGCTATAGCAACTGCTCTGCATGCAAGTTCTGTTGTGCAGAGGTGCATGGCTTAGGCACACCCAAGGACCACCCCACGGATCCGACCTTCAGGGAATCAGGTCCAAGAACATACAATTCACAAGTCACAAAAATAGAAAAGAAGCATGAGATCAAGAGCTAAGTTCTCAGCTCAAGAGGGCACCAGCACTGAGCATCTGCTGCAGCAGCAGCTTGGCTGCCTTGGAAAACCGGGTATATCTAGGCTATAAAGGGAGTTACGCTGCAAAACATGCATGGTGCTAATGCAAGTGCGCTCAAACGAGGTACTTTTATAGATAGGTGAACAGGGGACACTGTGCCTTATTTCCAAGGCTGTAAGAGAGATCAAAAGCATCTCCTTATCTTAATTTCTACATCTTATTAATCCACCATTAACAATCATACTGTAACAAGAAGAGCCACAAAGATATTTGAACTGCTTAAGGCTTTTGAAGTAAGGAATGAACCAACTCTTAGCCCAAAGCTTGGACTAAATGATTACTCATTTCTCAAGTCACTCACAAAGGTCTAGAGCCTCCTTTTATATACCCGGTCCCCTTAAATGAAGACAACCACCCCTCCAGACATCATCATGTCTCTTCTTGCATTCCCTGTAATTTCCATCCCCTTTTCCTTGAAGTTTTCCTCTGTTTCTGCCACTGGCTCAGACATTAGAAATAATCAGAATATTTAGGACAATTCAGCTGAAATCAGATAATTAATTGTATCCTCAGAGTTAGAAATTACTAGGGAATAGAAAATTCAGAGATGTCATTTGTCAAAGGCACTTTGACCACATTTATGTATGTGGTCATCTAAATGTGGTATGGATACAATGAGTTTATCGGGTGTTTCCCAGTGGAGAGGCTATCAGCGGGAGATCCATTTTCCCATTACAATATAATGTCATTTAACGTAACTACGTAGAGTGCCTGTGTCACATCATCACACAGCCTACCAGAGGAAATTAAGGACACAAAGGAGAGAGAAGGAAAGAATTCTCAAAACACAATACTGTCCAGACAGTAGGAAACACTGAAAACACTGTCTCACGGATTTGGAGCTGAGCCTTTCTGAATAAATTAGCATTCAGCCAGTGAGGATGCATGGAAGGAAATTCAACAAAGTGCCAAAAACGACTTGTCTGAAAAGAATTCAGTAAATAGATTCCAGCGTCTGACAAGTGTAAGCTGCAGTGAATATTATCAGAGACAGCAATATCTCTTAATCATGTGGACTGCATTTTTAAATGGTTGTTCCTACCAAAGTCCAAGAAAGATAATCTGAAGGGTCACGCTCAGGCAAGGCAGACATGGTCACTCTGACAGATGCTGCTGATTCAGGCCATCCAGAAATCATTGCACAAATCTTAACCAATGTGTTATTTATTTTTGCAGGCTTGCTACAGATTGTATTTCTGGCACGAGGGCTAAAATCAAGAGCATTTCTTTTAAGAGATAAAGCTAATGAGGGTAATTAACGCAACTCCTACATATACAAAATATGCAGATAACGAGTCATTTGAATTTTGTTGTTCCAGCAAGAAGCACAGAGATTGATCTGACCAGTTTCATGGGGCTTTTGCCTTGACAAAAGAAGGAGAAAAAAAAAAAAAAAAAAAAAAAGGTAAAAAGAACACACTTACTTTAGCTGAGGACTGATAAGGAGGGCAGTGGGTGTTCTTGGAAGAGAACCTGAAAAGAAAAGCTTCAGGATCCTAGAAGATGACCTCTAAAGAAAGCTTTTCCCCTATCCAAACCTCCACAAGGAATGAAGGTGGCCAGCTGACGAGGATTTGTACACACAGATGTTTCACAGAGCACTCTCCCTACGCGGCTCTTGCTGTGAACAAACACTACCTTGTTTAATGATAACTAGCTCTTGGGGTCAACTGTCGCTGCCAGTGAGAAAGGGGAAGGGACGCTATGCGTGACGCCGAAGTGAGGGTCAGGTCTGGTTCAGTGAACATGAAGAGGAGACCAAACACCTAGAGGTCTGGAGGCGAGAATTCCCAGCGTTCATGGCAGGAGATCACAGGCAGCCGGTGCCTCGCACAGGACTTATGTTGGGAACTGCAAAAGCCATTCACATCCCTTTAAGCCTGCACTTCAAGTTTCCTTCCCCTAGGAGCCATATCTCAAGTTCTGGGTATGTCTTTCCTCAAGTCAGCTGCCGCTACAGGAGATGACCCATAAAGTAGATCCCAAATGAGCAAATAAAAGACACTTCTTTGCTCAGAAACAGTCCCCTCTGTGGCCTGAGGGCAATTTAAGCCTCACTTTGACCAACTCCTTGACTTCTGCTTGTTTTGCCAAGTAGTTCTTCCTTTCTGCCCAATAGCTGCTTCCACAGTGCTAAAAGCCTTTGCCAGCTGGTTGATGGGCCTTTAAGTATCTGAGATAGAAGGGCAAAATCATCCTACATTTAGCTACACTTCTCTACTGAAGGAAAAAAAAATACAATTTCCTCATAAATTGTCTCCTGCAACCAGAGGAGAATGAGACACTCACTCATTATTGCTATTAGCAATGTCTATGCAATGTCCTTGCCACAGGTTTGCAGAGGAACACAAAGTCCCCCAAATGCAAAGTAGGAACAAGAGAGAAATGCACTGGGATCTTGACCCAAAATTTTGGATTGGGGCGAAGTAAGCAATGCAACCTTGAGGTGTCTCTCGGAGTGCAGAGCTTTTTAAACATCAGCTGATACTAGATAATCATAGTCTACCTTTCAGTGAGGAAAGAAACATGAAAAAATGGAATATTTCACTTCTTTGAATACGCTAAAAAATAAAGAGCTTGGAAAATAATTTATTACTTATGATCAATAATGCCTTGAATTTCATCAAGTTTGGTATGGGCCAAAAACCAAATACATGCTCTGTCAACAGAAAGAAGGGAAAGCAGCCAAAAAGTCACAGCATGGATACAATTATTTTTGTTCGCTAACAATTCGATTACAAATCATTATGGCAGATATAAAGCAGAACACACAGCCAGCCTTAGGAACTGAAGACCTGAACCTTCTGTGTCTGCACACACACTTTTCTAGGAGTGTTTGGTCATGAATATTTGCTATATGGCCCATCACTCTCACTATTACAGCAAACTCCATAGTCAGAGCTGCTGCAGACCTTTCCTTTTCTATGCCTCTCTCTCAAAAAAAAAAAAAAAAAAAAAAAAAATTAAACAAAAAATCCCTACACATACCTATGAGCTTATAAATTAATTATAACCAGGAATTGAGCCCCATAATTCTAAGAAACATTCAAGTAAACAATTGTGATAAGCTCGGTGCTTTCCATGCACTCAAAAAAGGGAAGTCCCACTTCCAAAGATCCCATTATCCAGGGAGTGTCCAAAAGCAAGAAAAAGACACAGCAAGAGTACGTGATGGAAACCAGCCTGGCAAAAAGGCCTGCAGGACGGATGAGCTGAGCATCTCTAGCCATAATGACCTGGACACGGAGGAGGAACTCGAGCGTGACCCAGCGCAACAATGCTGATTTAACTGGCTCATGTCTGAAAATTAGTGTTGTTCCGCCACAGCCTCCTGCGCTCCATCGCCACGGGAAGCCATCACCCAGCGTCCAGGCGGCAGTTGGGGAGCTCACACCTCTACAGTCCTGATAAACCCTATAATTTCTTCCGTCTCTACAAGTCAGCTCCATTGCACAGGTCTGCAGGCCCTGAGGAGCGGCAAGGGCCACATTGAAACTGCTGCTTGTCTCCAAGTCAAGGCATTCTACCCCCCCTGCAAATCTACAAGATTTACAGCCCCTAGAGGACCCAGAGGAATGTGACATCCTGCATTGCAAGAAACAAACCACTCTGAACTGCTAAGATATCCAAAAGGCTCATCTGCTAACAAATTTTGGCATCTGACAGGAGGCAGCAAATGGCATGCTCCCAAAGTCTCCTCTCTACTCCCAATACTTTTTTAGAATGCATCTACGCAGTCAAATCAATACAGATGTGTTTTTAAACTCATTTTAAAGTGCTTTCACTGCACATGGAAGAAAGCATCTATCATGCGGAATCCCTGCAGCTTAAAAGGTGTTTGAAACAGAACAAAATAGACTGTAACGGCCTTTACTATTTAAAAGATAATTCTGCCCAGAGGTCCCAAGCAGGCAACAGATCCCCATTAAATTCTCACCTGGTCACACACACGTGTCTGATCTACGCACACAAATCCCTGACTGCATCGGCAAGGCAGAGAGCTGCTCACGGACACCTACGGCAGCACGTGCTGGTAGAAGGCAGGACGTGTGATCATGAAACGCGGGGCTTACACAGAGGAGCCATCGTAATAGAGAGACCTCCAATGACTGAAACAGAAGGAGCTGCAAGTTTTCCCTCCATTTACAGTCCTCACATTAAGAGGGATTGAGATGTGAGTGTTTTGAACAGGGATTCCTAGAGCTAGACGCGGCGGCCAGGTTTGTGGCCAACACCTAAGACGTGCACACCTCAGCCCTGCTCCTCAAGCCTGAAACCTAATCCCTAATCTGCTTTCATGGTGCAAACAGTTCCCCCTTCCGCCTTCTAACAGATGAGTTTTCTTTGCCCATTCAGGCTCTAAATCCACATTCAGCTCCACTTGGCACCAGCTGGTGTGTGCAGAATTGAGCAATGATGCTCCTCAAGCTGCCATGAGCCTGGGGACTTGACAAACCGCAAGACCACGGATACTATCGCAACGGACACAGGCACAACTTATTCTTGCCCAGTGGCTTCCCTGTGAAGTCTGCGCCCAATCTGAGTCAGGCCAATTTATCTTGCCTTTTCTCGTTCTTCTGTCCTCAACCATCGTGGGCACCAAGACTGGCTCAGCTCCAGGGTTTTCTTCAATTCTCCGCTTCTCTCAAGTCATAAAAATGCAGCCATAACTTTCCCTTCTACATGTTGTTCTGTCCACTCAAAGCCCTACTCACAGCTCCATCTTACAAGACACGCAGAGGTTATAAATCAACAGCTCCCTCTCAAAAACTACAACTTTACAAACAACCATATCCTAGTCATTTCCTCTCTGGACTTCTTGGGTACATCCTGTTTACTCTATATCTATCTTGTTTAAATTGCAAACTCTTCACAACAAGGACTTTCTGTATATCATGTCCTATACAGTTGGAAGTGCGTGGTCGGCACTACCAGATTTGTAGCTTTTAAGGCCGGAAGGGACCGTTATGATTATCTGCGCTGACCTTCTGCGTAACGCTCTGCAAATTTCATAAGCAACTTCTGGGCTAAATGCCTGATCATCCTACTGGAAGCATGCTGATAGGAGACGACCGCACCTTTTTTATCCTATATTTTTTTCCAAATTTAGCTGTGTATTTACAAATTCTCTTCTTCATACTCATATCCTACCAGGATTTTCAGCCATTAGCCTATATTTAGATTTCAGGATACATCCTGAAGTACATACATACCTCACCTGAATAACCCCTGTACTAAAAGAGTTGTACTTAATTACTTACCATGCTTTGCATTTGTCTAGCTTATATTTAAGGTACTTGTTCCAAGATATCATTTGTTCAAGAAAAGGGAACTGTAATATAAACCACACACCTACAAACCTGCATTTAAGCAGGTAGTGCTGTAAAAGATAAAATTGAAACAATCTGAGAACTGAGTAAAAGAAGAGAATGAACGGATGACATCTGTTGGTATGCAAGGCATTTTTGTGTTAAAAATATATATCTGAAGAACCTTTTATGCACTTTGAATACCTGTATTAACTTTAATGTGCAACATGCTATAAAACGATCATTTTCTGAAGAAAAAAAGATTGAATTCTTTAGAGCCAAGTATTGAAAGCATTCTTAAAGCAGACACAAAAGGAATGCTCGCAAAAAAATCTGTTTCTCATCTGTCCAAAAATATATTGGCTTCAGCTAAAACTCAATCAATCAATATCCAAGGAAAAAAAAAAGCTCTGTGCAGTTATAAATATCATTTTAAGTACAATCACCTGGCAGCGGAACGCCAGTGACCTAACATCCCGAGCATCTGTCCCTTGGTGATGGCCATGGCGCTGTCAGGAGAGGGAAACACTTATTTTTCGGTGCATTTACTGAGGCAGAGGCACAATAAGGAACCACAAATCCTGCAGCACGTGGCAGAGCGCAGAGAAAGCCCAAGACAAGGCCGAGCGAGCCCTCGTGGCCTGCCCCACAGCGCGCAGGGCTCCCAGCTCTCTCGCAAGGCACAAGGTTCCAAGTGATTTTAGGCAGCAGAATCCAAGTCCAAGGTGCAACCATTTTACTCCATCGCCACGGGGTGGTTGTTCCCAAAATTCAGCTTTCAGTCTTTCTTGTAAAAAAGGGGTATGACTCTGCCCATAACTCAAGTTTCTATGAACTCGTCACCTGACGAGGCATATGTAAGAGCAACAAAAGCGCTTCCACAATTTTCTTTTAATTGCCATGATGACTCTGTTTATTTGGATTAAAGCATCATCCTGGGATGTTTGTAATGCAAACACTGCAATGAGGAGGCAGAAGTGGAAAGGGAGAGTCAGTGAGACACTCCTTTGGCAAACTTTTGCCCAAAGTGAATGCTGCAAAAACCACAGTCAACAACTGTAACAAAGAGTGCACAGGAATTCAGGACCAAACCAAGGTGTTTTGCCGCTTCCATTTCTGAATGCCCGTGGCAACAACTCCAGCCACTCGGGGCATGAGGGAGCTCTCGCAGGCTCTGCTGCGGTTGTGCATCTCCATCTGCCTCTGCGAGCGGGATTTTAATTTGCATCACCGCCCGCTTTGCACGTGCACTTCCGAGGCTTGCTGAGGACATGCTAATTAACTGAACATCCACTACGCTTGTGCTACTGACGGCGCTTCCTACTGTGCTCATAAATATCAGTCATTAAGCAGCTTCGTGGGATGCTGGCTCTGCTCAGCATCCTCAAGCCTCAATTTCCCTGCGCGGTTCGGCTGAAACAGCACAAGCAAGACCCGAGCCTCACGGTGCAAAAACTCTGCAACAGCAGATAACTAACGGAGCTGGTTGGAGCCCAGGAGGCACTTTCTGTCAGTTGGGTTAAACTGTGGTTAGGAAGGCGCTCCACAAAACCATTTCACTGCAATGCCTGAAAATGCCTCCACTGCCACAGCGAGGCAAGAGCCCAGCAAGCAAGTGCAAACTGTGCTAAGCAGCAGGCAAAAGAGCGCAGGGACTCGGGGTCCTCAGCATCGGCGTGTGCCGCTCCAGCTGGTAGGGCACGATGTGACCCAGGGGACAAGCACCGCAGCATCATACCTTCTCTTCACCACTCCCCAGCAGCCACCCCAACGCTTCCCTAATGCAGCACGGCCGCGAGCAAGCATAGGGTCCCAGCCCCATCAAGCTCCGCTAGCTTAAGCTTCATCCGCAGGGGAAGGAAGAAAAGAAGTCACCTCATTTCCAGTCCTGCCATGCTCACTGTGAAGAGCCACGCGATTGTTTTTGCAAACAACAGGCAGTTGTTCAGAGCAAGCCACAAAGTCCAGGGAAGGTTCTGCAGCCGATCGCACAGGGGGCACAGTAGCACGGAAACCCATCTGCCACTTCGTGCGTCAGGAGCCTCTGCGGCCCAGCTGGTTATGATTTGACCCCGCCAAGCACTGGACGGACACAGAAACAGTGACGGGCTCTTTGCGACCCCTTCGTTGCTTTGCAGGCCAGCTCGGTGCTTCGCTCGGCACCGCACGGGTCGTCCTTATGTGAACATCTCTCCTGCTGTACCCGTGCGAGCGGGCAGAGCTGGCTGCAGCTCTCCGTGGCCGCAAGGTCAGGCTGGAAGCCCCATCCCAATACTGCCTTCTCATCATATGCCCTCCAGTGCCCCTAGCTTCACCTAAAATGTTTGGCGCAGACTTTTTTTCCCCCTCAAAGCATGCATTTTACACCAAATGCAGTTTCACCAATCCGAATGAGCTACACAAACAGACCACCTTCACTCTCAAAACAAGGGCCAACTCACCTTCAAAATTTCCCCCAATTATCATTACAAGGGAACTGGCACCAGTTAAAAACTCCATGGGGAAAAGCAGTTTTGCTTTCTTCCCACAGCGAAGTGGCAAAGCAAAGACTAGCAAGCCGGGCACCCCGCCCTATCGCCCAGCAAGAACCGCTTGCTGCCAGCTTAGTCTCAGCCTTCTTGAGTTGGCAATAACAGTGATCTGTCCCATCTATACTAGTGATTTTTACCACATGGGGAGAGTTAAAGAACTCTTTTCTAAGCACCTCCGATCACACACAGCCCCCCACGCATACTAGCATGGTGGCGTTCACTCTGGGCTACGTTCAGCCTCTGTACTAGACCTGTGCAATGCAGAGTTAAGACATGCAGGCAGTTTAGAAAACTTCATATAAACTGCATAGATATTACCCCCAAAAAGGTCTATGCAAAGGATCCTCTCACCCTCTGTGCAGTAAAACAGATGCCAGATAGTCTCAAAACAAGCCAAGAGAGACAGGAAGGACTGAATTTACTGTTACTTGGGGACAGCAACCACTGCTGATCAGGACCCAGGGAAGAGCTCTTGCACAGTCCCACATTGCACCCAGAGACACGAATTCATCCTCCAACTGCTGAGTCTTGCTTGCTTAACTATCCCCACAAAACCAGTTTTGTTAAGAGCTTCCTGCAGGGACGAGTCATACAGCACAAGGGCAAAACATCTAAAAACAGCAGCAGAGGGTTTTTTTTTTTTTTTTCGTTCAACTCAAGTGCTATAGGAGCCTTTTTGACAAACAAAAAATAAGTTTTCTCTGGAAAATATGCTTAGAAGTGTTTGGTTTGCACAACTAATAAAACACTGATAGATGTGTTAAAAAATCCTACCAGCTTCTTAGGTGACTTTGGGGGATTGATCAGGCTTGGACCTACCAATAAATCACAGCAAGTCTTTTTAAGTAGCCACCACCTGTACTTGCATCTGGGAAACAAATGCAGAGAGGTTAAGGCTGCGTGTTAAATCATTTCCCCAGTGAGTCACCCCTAAAGTTTTGCACACAGTTTATTTAGTTGCGGGATCATCTCTACAGAACCTAGTTAATCTCACATTTAAGCTCCTGTGCCAACATTTGTATAGCTGCCATTGCTGCACTGGAATCTGCGGAGACCGTGATCAGCTCAGTATTCCCACTTCTCCCGGGATCAATTACCATTTTATACATCAGTATTTCATTACTGGGCTGTGGATGTCCTCCAACCAATCATAATCTAAACTCTGCACATCAAGACACTGCTCTTTGAAAATTAGGTATTTGGCAAGGTTTACTATAATGAAGGAAAAGCTGCCTACTCATACTGTTTCGAATATAGCCAGCTTCCATTCACAAAAACTGTCATTCCAGCAGCCATTAAATATTTTAAGTTATATGATTAAAGTGATGGCACTCATGCAGGGGAAATGCACTCTCATCTGTCACTTCTCTTCAAAAATAATGAGCTCCCTTCCTCTGTTACACTCAATGTTATACATTTGGAAAAACGTCTTACGGAGATTAATGCTCCATTGATGCAAATGAGCTTAGCTTTATTTATTCCAGGAGAGGATCTGGCCTCGAAGTCCCTAGAAGCCATTGCTCCAGCACCCTTATTAAAGGAAAATCCTACTCTAGACCTAAGACGGAAATTTGGCCTCGCATCTCGCCTGTAAATCCAGCGCCGGACACTTGGCGGGCTTTACATCAACAAGCCATGCTTAAGTGTGTACTTTAAATGAGGCTACGAGACTGCAAACACTGTAAATCCTAGCGTGGTGAGACAAATTCAGCATTTCCACCACTCATCCTCTATTTTGTGGTCTCTTCTCCATGCATTCCAGTGAGACCATTAACCTTTCTCCAGCCCAGGCTCTGCAATACGGGAAACCCATTCATCACAGTGCAAACGTCTGAAACATCTGATCCTTGAGCAGTAGCTCAATAGCAGAGACCCCACAGAACCAAGACTACTCAGGTCCCTGCAGTAACCAAGGCACCAGGAAAATGAGCTATGTCACAAGGAGAAAATTCTGTGGGAGAAAGCAAGTGTGTTCTTGAAAACTACTATGATTTCCATCATCTGTTTTGAAACTTCAAGTATTGTAAAGTGACGACATGCAAGCCACAACCACATGTTAGAAAGCTTGCTTTAAAATGCTGGGTCAGAAGAAGAATTCATTATAATTCAGTTAATGTTGCCAGGCTGCTATGCAACCCACACAGTGCAACAGCTGGGGCTGTAAACCTAAGAAGATGCGAGGAAACACCAGAACCATCCTGGAGCTCTCAGACTTGTGCAACCATCTCCGTTCTGCCTTTCCCTTCCCACTCCAGCTGCATCCAGGCAGCAGGACGAAGACCATCTGGCTACTTGGGAAGGAATTTTTTTGGCCAGGCTTGACAGCAGATCTAAGGCTGTGGTTCAAAGCATTGAACAATGCCAAACATTGGCCACCCAAAGTATGACTGTTCCCTGAAATAATCTCTGCTGAAAACTGGTACTTCCACACCTTCATTGAAAGCACCGCAGATATAAAAAGAACACTTTTTAACAAAAAACAAAAACACTTATCATGCAACTCATATATAGATCAACTTTTACAGATCCAAGATTCGTAAGAAAGAAAAACGCACATTAAAAGACTGATACATAAACAACTAAATAATCTAACCAATAATATGGCTCTCCCATGACTTCCACTTTTCCCACCCCAGAGATCCTGCGAACTAAATGTTGGCATCCCAACCAAAAAAGAGCTACAGATTATCGTCAGAGTGCAGATGCCAGATAATTTTTAAAAAAGAAGCTTACCTTCAGATTATTCTTTAACAGGAGATCAGCTGAATACAGGTTGCTCCTCTACATATCAATAAAAAGATAAAATCTCAGGTTGTCTCTTCAAGTACACGTACACAGAGCAAATTTTCACATGTGAACTTTTGTGGCTGGACAACAAAAGCTGTTAGTCTTCAAATCACAGCAGTCTGGAGCCTCAGTGCCTCAGCGAACATCTCAAAGATGCTCCCGAGGTTCTAACCTCCAATAGCACGATCAGGAATGACTTGCTTGCTCAGTCTGTCTGCTAGAATTCTCCAAGAGAGCTTAAAAGCTCCTGAATAAAGGAAACATAGCAGTTAATAAGAAAGGATTTGGAGTGCTTGATGGCCTTCCTTGGAACTGAAAGCAGATGTGGACTGTAGTGAACACCATGCAAGCCCAGACCCCTCTCTCATACACAAAAGTGCAGGTTTGAAACATATAAAGCTAATGCCCTACATCCGTCACATTCCCCTTTAATAATTTAGATTATTGGTCATTTTAGGCATATAGAAAGTATGCTTCAAAAATAGCCTTTTTTAACATGACTCACTTGGTATATTTGCTGTTTATAGAAAGTTATACTATCCTGCTTGCTCAGAGAGAGGCAAAGCTCACTTGGAGCCAGTTTACACCTTTCACTGGAACCAGCCTTGGACAGGGCCCACAGAGGTGATCTGTTCTGGACTTTCGGCACAAGGGACAGAAGAGGACACAGAGGAAGCTTTTAAAGGCCATCTCTGGTGGAGAACACCCGCTGACAAGCAAGTGAGACAATAACAACACTACTTTAGTAGTGCCTGCAATGCTCAGAGCTGACAGATTTGGTATTTTTCAGCTCTGGTCATTTCTACAACTAATAAGAGTATGAACAAAAAATGCCATCCTCACTTTACCTTCAAACCACGGGTTTCATATATCTACACTTTTTTATATATTTTTTTTTCATGAACAAAAACCTTCTCCCAGAACTCGTAAATGTTGATAACAACAGAGCAGAATACAAAGCTATTTTTCATCTATCAACAGGAAACATTTAACATCACTGCACTGACACATGCACATCTCTTGCCAGCACGTGCAGCATTCGCCTGCGTGTAGATGGCCAGACAGTGCAGCTCGATGATCCATCCTGTTTACTGTTTAGGACACGCATTAGAGCCAAACCAAGCTCCACCCCTTGAAAGCCAAAAGAAGAGCAGCTTGTACAGATGTTGAAATTCTGGTGAGAAAGATAAACTATAAACAGATTTCCTAAAAGATCTGCCTTGGGACAGTCTTATCTAATAATGTATTTAATTCCCTTGGTAGAGGAAATAGAAGAATGCAAATGAAAACTGCAGAAAACAGACAGTAGGGGAACTTTGTCAACTCTGCAGACGCACAGAGTTTATACAGAGCATTTGGAGGACTAAAACAACCAAAATGAGGTATGGATTAATAAAGCCAAATGCAATCACGCATTTACAGATTGAAGTGATGCATTTGGCAGCTTGGAATCTCAACAGTTGGAAGTGACAGAGGAAAAGAAAGGCTTAAGCAGTTTAGTGGCTCATGGCAAGACCATGAAAAAGCCAGATGTTGCCTGAGGTCTCAGTGGAGCACAGGAAAATATACAAGACACTAGTAAGATCTCAGCTGGCACAATGTACGACTTCAGGTTACTAAGTTCAGGAAAGGTTAAGTGAAACTGGAACAGCACAAGGAAAGGTCAGTAGGGTGACCTCTCTCGTGAGACAAAAAGATTAAAAGAAGTTGGCTTTACTATTGGAGCAAAATAAAGGCTGTCAGTGGAGAGGAAAGGGAAAGCTAAAGGAGCATAAACCAACCATAAAGTTTGGGCTAGGATTTGAAAGAGGCTTACATTTCCCAAAATAACACTATTTGCAAAGAGTTTGCCCAAGGAAAGAGCAAGGAAAGAGCTCAATCATTTTCTGCAAGGAAAGCTGCAGCACAGTTCCCCAAGATGGTTGAAAACAAGACCAACCATTCAGGAGGTTCAGAGTTTATCTTGTAACACACCTGCTTGAGGAGTCCAATGACAAACCTGCACAAGCTGGGCCTCTCCCAGGGAGCTTCCCAGCCTTTCTGCACCTGCCACAGAGTCTTCTCCTGCCAACAGAGGGAGATGGTCATTGAGAGCCTAGAGATAAGAACTGCCCTGGCTATGGACAGGCTTCCTGAGTCAATGCACGAGGCAAAGGGGACTTCTCACCAGATCTGCTGAGGAAGCCTTGAGCTGTGCGTGGCTAGAATCAAGGGGCCAAGGAACATGTTGAAGGGAGGCTGCAGAAGAGTGTGGCAATTTGCTTGAAACGACTGGGATAGAAAAGAAACGCTACTAAAGAAAATGAGAAGGCTGAGGTCTCAGGGGGGAGAGAAGAGACCTGCTTACTGCTGAAAGCATCACTGTGTCACCAAGCAGCTCCCTATCACAGCTCGATTCTCCCACTACTCCCCAGTACTACCTAATAAAATTAACAGTGCAGGCAGGTTCGAACAAGGGTAGCTTATAATCTTGCTATACCAAATTAAATCCTGTTTCAAAGAAAAAACATGAAGCTAAAAATGGGAATGGGGGAGAAGGAAAAGATAGAGGCTAATTAATGTCAATCACTATAAAAAAACATGAGTGATGCTTTTGACACAACACTTTGAGACAGTGTTTCCGCAGACAGCCGAGTGAGCGTGAGAAGGTTGCAAGAAGTGGGATTAGCTAGAAGAGGCCTGGAAATCCACACGATGCAAAAACATTTCTGCTCTGATATTTATACACAAATACCATTCCAGATGTTGCAACAGAGACCTATGGGTGTTTAGACCTTCAATATAATCTCCCCAACAGAGGCTCTAAATGCTTGTTTGGAAGGATGAATAGGAACTATCCTTCAATCCATTTGTATGCACAACTTCTCCTACTATCGTACATGTACAGTGAAGAAGGATTAACCCAACATGCCTTTTGTCCATGAATCCATAATTCAGCTGCCATAAACAATACATTTTTAGTTAGTACCAACTCCTTCCAGATTTTCTCCTCCACCAGTGATTCTGTCCACAGAGGGAGTTCTCATGTACAATTTTCTTGTTGCTGTTGCACTCCAGCTTTAAACCTTACATCGAAACATATAATTTTCAGGGCATTAGATGAGGCTTAAACCCTGTAGTCTGGAGAAATCATCATTAGTCAAAAGTTCATAGACAGATAAGCTCTCAATTTCCTTCAGTGCTTGGCCATAATCTCTTGTTCTCCCTTTGCTGCAATTTTGGGACTAGTGGCCAGACAGCTCAGGGGTACTCCCCTTTGTCAGGTAGAATTCAGAAAGGTTTCATTGCACCACAAAAAAGACAACAACTTCCCACTCTTAACTAAGAACTGACAGGAGGCTCTGCAAGCAATAGCATCGTGTAGTGGAAACTGCTCTTACATTATGGCTCTTGAGATCTGCATTAAATTAAAAGCCATTCTATGAAGTGTCCTCAAAACTACCAGCATGTGTCCTTCTGTTCCCCGAGTGCTCTCTTTCAATTCACCTAGAATGCAAACAACTGCCTTTTGCGCACTCTGTATTTGTTTTTAAAGAGCAGCTGAGCTCATAGTAGGCAATATAAAACATACTTCTCCCCATTCCTCCTTGAGCACCCTGGCTGCTCAGCCAGCTGCTGCACTTTGCAGGCAGCTGGACTCTCTTAGATTTTAGTTTTAATTGAGAAGCTAACTTTTCCGTCGTGAACCAGATTCCAGTTCAGCTCTCTGCGTTTCTAACAGCTGTTTCCGGAAGGCTGCTCAAGTACCATGGCCGAGTGGCGGCTTCTTTTAACGTTTCTTCCCAGGAGGATAACTTCAGAAACCATCTTGGCTCTTCTAAACTCTTGCTTTAGAAGCTGGACTGCAAGGCGCTTTGCAGTGTTTAAGTAAAAGCAATGCTTTAAAAGGATTGCAGCAGCTGGACTTGAGAAGACATGAGACACTGTCTGCCTTCATCCAACATTTAAAATGGAGCCTGCAGCTAGGAGAAAACAGTCACGTTCCTGGAGGCTAGGGTAAATCCTAAATAATTTCCACTGAAGTCCAGCTGGAGAAAGCAGCCTGAACAGAGGTGTCCCGCAGAAGCCCCACAGCCTCTGGGCTCCCTTGAAGAGCCCAGTGGCATCTGTAGCAGCCAGTGGAGTCCAGCTGCATGGACACATCCCTGCCTTCTTACACGACGCAAACAGTGGGACAGTTTCTGTGCTGTCCCTTCTTCTGTAAAACAGCCTGTATGAGTTAGGTCTCTGTAGCCCACAGGAGAAGAGGTGCTTTTCTTCTCCCCCCTCAATTCAAGTTGATGACGCTGGACACAGCTAAAGCCGCTGGCAGAGCCTGAGCAGCAATTCTCCCTCCCAGAGCAGATGCCAAGCACAGCCCCAGAGGATCAAGCTCTGATTCAATTTGACACACCTGTTATTCCTCCCTTCAGCAGCTCACAGCCAGCCAGGAAAACCAGAAAGCTCTCTTTACTTCAAGGGTGTCACTGAAGCAGTAACAGATCACAACATAACAAAGCATTAAGCAAACAAACTTAATCTACCCACCTTAGCTCCCCTCCCGGCCAGCAGACACTTCAGAGGCATTTTCCTTTGCTGCCTCTCCCATGCACCTCCTGCTCCCTGGACAAATAAGTATTTCTCTCCACAAGCTCCTCTGCTCACTCTGTCCTCCCTCTGGAATTCAAACACTGGCCTAGGGAATTGAGCAAGGGCAGCACAGTTACATCTTCAAAAACATGATTCCCTGCATCACTCTTGGGTCTTGGTGGACAGGTGATTCCTGGTGGTTCCTACCAAAGGAAGGAACTTTTTCTCCCTTATTTCATGTATAACATGAAAAAAAAAAAAAAAAAAAAAAAAAAAAAAAAAAAAAAAAAAAATGACCTTGCACTCAAAGCACTCCTATACCTATCACAGCTTTCTCCCCAGAAGACCTATTACAAATAATTTCTCTTTGCTAAAGAAAGCAACTTTCTTATCACTTTGAAAGCAAATTCTTATCAGTTTGATCATCATTCAGAAAGCAATGGAAGTCATTTACACCAGAGATGCCACTCAAAAGAAACAATCAACAAACAAATGAAATCTGTATCTAAACCAAAAAGACATGAGCTCAGCAAATCACACTTATCTCTAGGTCACTGGTCAAGCTCTGTGGAATCAGGAAGTAATTTTCAATAAATATTTTTTCTATTATAAAATCTGAGAAAAGCCAGAAACTCCAGCCAGTCAAATGAATAGCCAACACAAGCCAAGCAAGCCTTCGTGGTCATGCCACCTCTGGACACCGGCCTCTCAGCAAGTCATTTGTATCTCTTGCTCTTTCATACTATTTTCTTCTAAAAGCCATTTCCTACATGTCAGTATGTTTAAGGGTCTCCACAACTTCTTGCTTAAGTTGCTGCTTCCTCCTCCTCCCTACTCTTTCAGCTTTGACCTAGAAGAGTGCAAGTATTATAACTGGATCAGCCCACCTAGCAAAACATCCTGTCCTCGTAAGAGGAAGGGCAGTGTTCAAAGACATAGGGCAAAAGATAACTGTACTGAGGGAAGTATTCCCATCTTGGAGAGCAAGATCATCTGTGAACAACCAGCACAGAGCTTGACCCACTAAGGCATTCCTGACTGCCCTGGATTATAGGCAACAGCTGGAAAATATGTTTCCTTATTGTAGAGTACGGTGAGATTCCTGTTCCTCACTACTGCTCCGGTGACAGCAGCATCAACTCTGCCCTGCTCCTCTCCCTGCTTACCAGCAGCTGCAAAGACTTACGGATACGTTCCCTGTACGTCCTGTGCACATGCATAACTGTACTTGGAAGCAGCACCACAGTTTGGTGAGACAAAAGGTCAAATACTCTAAATTACTGCAAAACTTCAGTCCCAGCAGAACTCATCTGGAGCCAAGACCTTCCCCATATTCTAGGAAGCACTTGAGATGCTGTAAGACAAGTTAAGTGAGCTATGTTAATGCCAACCCCAGTGTCAAGAATGCAACGTTAGCAACTATGCAAACAGCCTCCTCTCACAGTGCGTTCCAGGCTGGCAACACTAGATTCAGCCTATTCTCCGCTACCAGGAGGAGGGCAGTATATATGAGCTGTTAAAATTCGCCGTGGGCATGACATGCCCCAGAGCAGACACCTCTGAGCAACGCAGCCTGAGCTGCTTGCAGCATGCGCAGAACAGCTGCACTCTCCTAACACTTAATTTCTACTTTAAGAACTTGACCCGAGCTGCCTCTATACTGAGAAAACCCATTGTGCCACTACATTTCCACAACCAGAAGCCCTGGCGATGTATCTCTGTGATCCCAAGTAGACTGAGGCTGGATCCAGAAGCATTAGCAGCATTTCTACATATCCCTATTCTCCACAACTCTGGAAGATGGACCATTGCCTCTGTCAGCTTTTGGCTCAAATGACAAGTAACTTCAGCCACTGATTGAGATCACCGTTCAGAAAGCTCCCAGCAGAAGTGGGAACATTTTCCCTGCATCTTGGGTTAAGCCCTGGCCTAGTTATTACATTTTGGCCTACACTAATAGAATTCCACTGTGTATTTTAACTGAATATATTATTCCTCATTAGCAGTCTTGAGCTGTTACAAGTCTTTAGCCTAGCTAAACATTCAGCGCGCGGACTCCAGAACTGACGGCATTCCAGCGACGAGCGAAGACACTGCCTGCCAGGCGGGCAGAGCAGAGGCACCGAATCCTGCTCCACAGGTTGCTCAGCACCTCTCAGGTCACGCCGGTTTCACTGCCAAAGCAGCCTCTCCACCAGACGGACAGCTACCAGGGCACAAGGTCTGCAGGAGCATATGGGATAGGAAAGAAGAAAAGTGACAAGATTCTGAAGAACTGTGCCTGCCTCAACCTACAGAGTGCATCAAAGTGCAAGTATTTGAGTGAGGCTGTGAACCTACCACATATTTAGATGACTCAAGCTTCACTGGAGCCCTTGCAATGAGCATTTCCATGTGGCTGGTTGTGGACACCTTCCGATTTAACTCTCTTAAAACATTTTTCAAGGGCAGCTGCCTTTACACTGTCCTTGGTGAACACAGAGCAACCACAAAAGTATCCATTTCTACCCATATATGTTAAACAGGCGGCAGCTTAAAGTTCTCTGTGATGATCACCATGGACCTTAGTCTTATAAAGCAGACAGAACCCAATTTAACCAGTGTATCCCAGGGTAGAAGCAGTTGGGTGCAGGGGGAGCAGTTTGAGGGTCTTAACTAGCTAACAGCTCTGGGCCAAAGGAGCAGCTTCACTAAGGTCCAATTTCACAAGGTGCTTTGTTATTACAAAGGAAGCACACAGGAGTTGTGCAGTTGTGTCACTGCAGCTGATGCTTCCCTTGGTGGTATGTAAGTCAGAAATAATTCAGCTCAGCCTTATGGGCCAGTGGTGGTTCTGTGGCCATAGCAGGCACAGAGACGGGTAAAAAGTTAGAAGCAGGCTTCTGAAGATGTACAGAGAAAATCTGCTGAGATGAGGCTTTTTTTCTCCCTCTGCAGCAGACTGAGGACTTACACGCTCCAAAAGACAAGCTACACTGAGCCCCAGGGGAGCGGCTCCGAACGACCAGAGACCACTCAGACCAACGCAGACGGCCAGAGGCTGCTCTCTTTCCCAGGGACTCCCCCACTGCAGCACTGTGCGCGCACGGAAGACAGAAAAATCTAGTGTCCATAGGAAGGGCTATAGCCACTACAGTCACACTCCAGACCCATCACTTGACAAGAGAAAAAAAAAAAAAAAAGGCATTTAGATTCCTTGAGACCGAAAGCAAAGCATCGCAGCACACAAGTAAGAAACGGGGCACTACCTGCAGTAGTTCTCAACCCAAGCCCATGCAATCATACTTTAGCATACTTAAAAAATAAAATAAAAATAAAAATAAAAAAAAGGCATTAAATGGCAGTAGCATAAAGCAGGTCTGGCTAATGTTTTTGGAAAAGCACAGGGTATGTGTATAGAAATGAAATAGAAAAATAAAGCAGGGAGATCTTTGCCTTTTCCACATACATACACCCTTCAAGAGGTTGCTCTGCTCCACACATGAACATCTGAAGGGCAGACACCCATAGGTCTTGGCCACCTTCCCGTTTCACTTTGGGGTAAGACAGCTCAGTGCAGTGGTCACCAGGAGGATGGCCGCCCTGGCTCTCCAGGCTAGCGTTAATGGCAACATCTCTCCATTAAAGACAGGGCTTCCATTAGACCCTCCACAAGGGAGAGATACTGCCATCTCACTGTGCAGACGAAAGAGCAGGATTCCCTCTGCTCATGCTCTGAGTCCACACATGGTCATGCATTTGCTAAATCACAGCCAGACCCATCCACACAGCCACAGGTTTTCTATTTTAAGTGGATTAATAATTTGCAAGCAACACACTTTCCTGACCATGCAGAAAAATCATGTCATAAAGGATATGCCATTAACACATTTGTACTGAAGGATCACACAAAGATATATCAGGCAGGATGACTAACCCTTCCAGCAGGTCCATGTGAGAATGAAATACTAACTTATGATTTCTAAATACCATGATAATATTTAGGCACTACGTCACAAATCTTTTCAATACATTAGAAAAAGTAACATAAGAAACTAGTGCTCTCTTCCTATGAAAGACTGAATCCCTGTTTGCCATTTCAGCTGGATAATAGAGGTATTTTGCTGTAATATCCCAAGATCACAATTCAAGTCTAACAGGGACTATCTCCATCACCTTCCCCTACCCATGACTGACCAAACAGTGGAACCGTTCCCAAGGTTCCCATCTTTCCAGACCCCCTCCATAATGAGGGATCCCTTTTTTGAGCCAGGAGATGGAGCTAAAGAGAAAAACCCTATCGTGGGGAAAGGGTGAGATGGGATGGGGGGGTAAGGGCAACACAGAGAACCCCCATTTCTGTTGTGATGGGAACTTGCAGCCAGGCAATGACCAGCAGTCCACATGAAATGGAAACCTACAATGATGCTTTAGCATGCAAGAGATGTGAAACAGCTCCGGAAAACTTAGACACCCTTGCTCCCTGAGCCAGGCAACACCAGTTACTGCTCTTACTTGATGGGAAGGTAGCTTGCAATTAAAAACTTCCTTCCAGGACACACGCACAGCCCTGGAGGCGCTGGGCACCAAAGCTGCTGTCAGCAGAGGGGTGGATCAGCCTTTCCCATGGAATGGCTGCCATTCGGGATGTTACCGCGCGGTATTTGCTCAGCTCCTCCCGGCCAGGGCAAGGTCTGGGTGCACTCGTGGTACCCAGCGCTTGTGCCACCCGCGCAGCGCACGGCTGTGCAACACACGCCAAGATTCTCCCCATCCACACTCCATTCCCGAGATTTCACTCATTAGCTCCCTTCAGAAGGTCCCTCTGGCTCCGTGAGGCTGAGCAGAAGCACCGAATCTGTACCGACACGGGGTACGTACGACATGAGAATTAAGTCCGCTTATGCTGTGCACGCACAAAACCCGCTAAGCGCCAAGAGACTTTCGTTCACCCGGGGATTAGGAGATATTTAAAGCACAGCACGACTGGGGCACTTGAACGCCACCAAAAGCCCTCCCAGCCGGAATCGCGACAGATTTAGCAAGTGACAATTCAGCCCGATTTTTCGCATCTCACTGCGAGACCGTGAATTCCCCCTAGGAAAACGCCGCCGTGCCAAGCGGGGCTCCTCCGCGAGCCCGGCGGCGGCGCTTCCATTTCAACCCCCCCCTCCCCGCGTTCCGCAGGGCACCGTCCTGGCCCCCCCAACCCCGCGACCCGTGCGGCGGTTTCGGACCGAGCCCCGCGCCCGGAGCCCGCGGCGAAACTTTGCGCGCAGCG
>VZSV01000003.1:2184107-2265549 GCA_013398735.1 Nothocercus julius
CCGGTGCGGAGGGCCGTCCTGGCCCCGCAGCGGGCACACGCGCAGCCCGCCACGGCCCCAGGCGGCAGCCGGCAGGGGCAGAGCGTGGCCCCTGGCTCCCCAACGGCCTTCAAGCCGCTCTGTGTAACAGCTGTGCTTCGCTCACAGGTGTCCAGGCTCGCACCTCTACTGCTCCTCAGAGCAGAAAAAAACAGGTTCTCAGGATTTTCAGACTTGGAAGGATTGAGAGCTCTTGCTTTTGCTCCAAGGAGCAAAACCGTAGGCCCTGGTCCAGGCCACAGCGCCGCAGGGAGTCGGTGAGGGCCATGGCGCAGCCCAGCTCTAGTGCGCGTAGTGGAGGGGAGGCTGCAAACACGGCGACGAGCGCCGCGCTGGGCTCGGTGCTGCGAAACCAGGCAAGGCCTCCCTCCCACCCACGGCCAGCCCTGGGGAACCCACACAAGTCCCGTGCTTTAGGCATCAGAGAACAGACGTTCTTCCACAGTCAGCAGAGGGGCTCATCCCTGTGCATCCCTCTCTGAACCAACCAAGACTCAGGAGACTCAGGACATTCACAGGAGCGAGTAAGCTGTCCCAAGTTGTAAGAACCCGTCTCCAAAAACCAGTGCTGCCTCCCTTAACTACTTAATGTCATAACATTGGAGAGCTGTGGAGCAGCCATCGCACCCTAGGACATTTCCTGTTGCCTTCCAAAGTTGCCTGCAGAGTTGCATGCGGAAGAGACCACACAGATTATCCTGTCCAAACTCAGGCAACTATGAAGACCAGAAAGGCCCGTTTATTCACAAAATACCTGCTAGCTGCTTGTTTTAACTGTGCATCCTGAGCCCTCACTGGAGGAGTGGATGCAAAGGCTGAATCTGTTCAGGTGGAGGAGGGGAATAACTGGCATCTTCCCCATGCCTATGAAGTCTCCCATTTACACACTCAGGGTACATGAGGAGGTGCCACCACCCTGCTCTCAGCCAGCAGCGTCTAAGTGGAGGCTGCTGCCAACGTGTGTGAGGTGACGATTCCTGACCACATAGAGCCCCCAGACAGGGCACTGAGAGCATGTGGATGTTTTAGGCACACGCGTGCAGTCACACATATCAAAGTAATCTGTTGTGACATAAAGCCAAAATAGTCATATGAGTCATATGTTTTATTACAGATAAAAGCACCAATTTATACACACATAGAGCAAGTCTATCCAAAGGGAAAAGGGCTTCATGCATATGTAAGCAGCAAGAAAAACTACTTTGAAGAGCAGACCTTCCTCTACTGCACCACAGGATAGGGCAGCTTGTATTTTAGGACTACAAAATCAAGGATGGAGAAACTGGGGGCTGATGAAACTGCTTCGCAGTGCAGTCAAAGGAAGTCTGCAGAGAGATCGGTTTGGTGCTCAGCTAATGAAGCTGCAATTGAATTCTCTGTCACTCCATAGGGAAAATTACACATAACATTTGGGGACTACTGTTATTTTTGGCTTTTTGTTTTTCTTCTTTGTACATTCAGGTTCCTGATTCACATTCAAAAGATGACACAAGTCATCACAAATGTACCCTCATACAAACTAAAATTGTCACTGGAATTAGTTCCAGTAATGTGTTAATATTACAAGCTAATACTTCAAAAAAGCAGCTAAGGACACTTCTTAAGTGCTAAGCCTGTTCCCAAGTGCCTCAAATTGTGCAACATTCATTTCATACCTCATGCGTTACCTTTGGAAGCTGAAGCACTAGAAACTTTTTTTTTACTTTTTTTTTTTTTTTTTTTGCATTTAAAATAGACACAGATATTTGTATTTTAACAGTGATGTGTCCTGAACGCCAGATGTCCCACACCCTTGAAATACAATGCACACAGATATCATCAATTACATAGTACATGTTTTTGGGTATCCAAGACTGTGGTGGATCTGATGGGTAGCAAAATATATAGATTTAAATTAAACTCCTTTGAGAACACAGTGAGCATCTACATCCAGGACCACATATACACAGAACAACATAATGGTGTTTTTTTTTTGTTTTTGTTTTTTTTTTTTTTTACCCCAAAGGAAAACAACAAGCTTCAAAACTCAGCCAGAAACCACAAAAATTACACAAAAGAGGGTTAAAACTGAATAGAAGTCCAGCAAGCAAAGGCAGAGCCAAGGACTGCAAAGGCCACGTTGTGCTTCCAGCTATGCCAGCGTAAATACAAAAATCACTTCACCGACCTCCGCGCGGATCTCCTCACAGTTTGCTAACTTGATGCACTATATTCAGACGGTTTTGTTCCCCAAGTCTCCATAAACGCCACCTTCAAAAAGCTCAATTTCTGTACCACGTGCTATCATATTGTGTGACAAATGCTGCAGAGAAAACCTTGCCCTCACCATTTCATTTCTTCTGCACACAAGAACAACAAAAAGCCTGTGTGTGTGTGTTATATACTTTTTTCATACATATATACATATATATAAATAGTAAGCTTGATGGCTCCAACACACAACTACTATAAACAGCCCTAGATACCGCAGCCCACAGTCAGATCCCACCAAGCCACCCAAGGGTCATCTAAGAGTGACACCCTCCTCCTTTCATGCCAGCTACAAACCAGCCACAAGCTCATGGGGTGCTCACCACAACCCCAGCAACCAAGAAAATTCCAAGCAGCTCCAGATCCCATTGCAAATGCCCCAGACCTTAATCTTTAGTGGGTTTTTATGTGAAAATTGAAAGCCAGCAGGCATGCTCAAGAGCTGTGCTAAAATTGTTTGCACTTACTTAGCCTTCCACTGTACAATTAGTAGCGAATGGGTTGGTTTTGACTTATCTGAGGGGGGGATGATCTGAAGTCTCGTGCCATCATGCTAGTATTTCCTTCAGTTGTGTTTTACAGTTACATAGGAGAAAATATCTCAGCTTATACCCATTAAAGGAAAGAAGGGGTTTTTTAGACAAAATATGAATTGCAGAGCACAAGAAACTGTATTGCTAGCTGTTGGGAAATTTAACCTCTCAGTTTTAATATTTTCATTTATCCACATTTACTATTTTTATAGCACTCAAAATACAGTGGGTTATTTGTATGGAAAAATAAAAACATATGGTCCTTGTCCTAAAGAGCTTACATTGTAACTGGCTACGTTAAGGCTAATTGATGTCCAAAATATGACAGTTCATAGCCTTCAAAAGAGAAGTTTTAAGGAGGTCTCACTGCTGGACTGTTTCTGTTTGTGTGCGTGGGGGTTTCTCTGGAGGGTGAGGCAAAGCTGCCTGGGTTCACAACCCCTTCCCAGGGCCTTTCTGCGATGCCGCTTCCAAATGCGCTTTGTCAACAAGAGGTTGAGCTCAGCGGGCAAGGAGCTGCCTGCAAAATGCTTAGAAAGGAACATTTGCCTGGTAAACAGCCACATCTGAGCAGATTTTTTTGCATCTGCAGCTTATTTACAGACTGATCATTTAAAAAAAAGAAAAAAGAAAAAAAATTCTATACGCAAAAAGATTCCCACTTCTAGAGAATGTTTTATCAAACACCAGACCATGGTGCAACATATCTACGCTTACTGCTCTGAGCTCATTTTTTATTAACTTTATTTATAACCTTGTAGAATTCATTTAGCGGTTACTATAAATCTGTAGGGGATACAGCCCTCTCATCCAGACAGTTCTCAAATTCAGGTATGAGCTTTACAAGGGGATAATACTGTATCAATTAGCACACAGAGTAGGTTCACATGGCATTAAGTATCCTGTATTTAAATTAAAAATACAAAGTAGCAACTGAAAACAGAGAACAGATAAGAAAATCTATTGCTACTATTGAAATAAAAGATATATTAATGACTTCGAAATCACACAGTCATTAAAAAAAAGTTTGCCTGCCTACTACATTTAACACCAGATAGGCTTACTAAAATGAAAAATATTGCTGAGTTGTCTTTCATCTCTCCATCCTATTTACTGTCCCTTTTTCTCTCAATAGTTTCCTCTATTTTAATTTCTATTCACTTAATACATTAACTAGGTCCTAGTTTGAGACTCTACACTAGAATACATATTTGCTAAAAACGATCTGTTATCACTGAAGGTTTTTTTTTTTTTTTTTTTTTCTCCTCTCTCTCTCTCCCCCTTCTATGTGAAACACTTATCTAAGCTTGTTTTTAGAAATGATAACTTGGAGGCCAGATTTAGAATTAACATTATCCTGTAAACACACAAAAAAGCACAAGGCCACTTTTTACCTCCCCTGCATCAAATTCAAAGATTTTCAGCAAGACCTCAAATCCACTATGCAGAGCCAGGGCATTTTCTCCTCGATAATCTTTCATGCACCAAAAAAGAAATACTTTACAAAGATACAATACCTTAAAATAAGTACTCACCCCTATATCTCTATTTAAATTCCATTCTTCCCCCTCCTTAGGGTGAAGCCAGTTTTATCAGTTCTTAACGTTCCTTTGGGGCTGTGCAACTAAAGGTAAACTTTTCTGTAGGGTCAAAGACTGTGTTCTGATTTTTCCTTACCCTGTCTGGTCCAAAGGTTAGCATTTCAGCAAGCATCCTAAGGTCATTTTTACTCCCAAGAAATATTTTGACATAAAAACTATTTTTAACTGTGTTAAGCTCTGTAGGGTGTAAAATGCTACACCAGGAGCTCGGCAGCCTAAGGGAAGGCAGCTACCAAAGGGGCTTGTTCTCCTCGCACGCAAACCGTGATCTGAATCTTGCGGCAATGAGATTCTTTATGCACCATACACGATGTACATCTCATTATAAACCCGAAGGGTCACCAGATATTTAAAAAATGCACTTAAAAATGCCAGCCGTGAGGTAGAGAGAGCCCGGGGCCGCTCGCCTGTGGACCCGTGCACGGCTCGGGAGGAGGCATCACCCCACACGCACCTGCCAGGCAAGGTCGGTGTGGCCAGCAACTCCACCGCCCCTCCCTGCCTTGCGGGGGAACCTGGTGAACCCGTGGGACTTGGCTCTCAGCCACATCATTTTTCATTTGATGCGGGAACAGCTTCCACTAATGCAATAACGGGTGCTCCAAACCTTATGATACTCGAAGTAGAAGGCCAAATCCTGTTTGCTTTTTAAACACCACCAGGCATGCTGCATTTTATCTCTGTCAGCTACCCAGTGAACGTCAAAGAGTGCCGTACTCTCGTCATTTATTAATGTTTCAGGAGTTTTCCTTAAAACATACATGAGATTCAGGAGAGATTTTGTTCCAGGAATCCTCTGTTCTCTGCAGTCAGAAAGAGTTGTTCCATTCCACAGACTGGATTTAATATATAGAAACACACTGAATCTGTTTCCAAATATTTTATTTCTAGAACCAGTATAAAAGCCATTGCCAGAATGTGCTCATTTCTCTAAGTATGAAACCTAATTTGGACTTCTTAATCCAAATCATCCTGACACCCAGGCTCAGTTTTGCTCTCTAAGGCAGCCCAGTTTTGCTCCCTAAGAAAATCCACAAGCTCCAACTACTGCAAATTTAATCTGCAAGGCTTCTTGCTTGGGTTGGACGGGTCCAGGGTGGCTTTGCTACAGCCTCTGCCTCATGGGTCCAGGGCATCTGGTACGAGCTGCAGGATTTGGGGCATGATGCTTAAGATACTCCATGGGCAGGGCCTTTCTTATACTCCTGATCTGGTTTGCATTTACTCTAGAATATCCCTCTCTCTTGTTGGATCTGAGATTTATGACTGGTTCATTGCTTCATTGTTGTGTTTTTTTTTTTCTTGGAGCTGTGGAGTTTTCTAATGGACCAATCTACAGCAGCTCATCACATTTGAGAACATGCACTGCAGTCCCAATTCTCCTTCTGCCTAGTCATAAACCAAGAGCTACTTTTGTAGTTAATTTAATTATACTGACTTTTATAATGAAAAATCAGTAATAATACTTCTATGTGTAAAAATCAGAAACCACTCCTATATTCCCTAACAGTGGGGAAAACACCCTCTCTGTGATTGCTTAAGATGTATGAAAAATAAGGTAAAAGTCTCAAAAGAGACATCTGGCAACCCCCCAAAAAAGGGTCACTGCACGAGAATGAGGGCAGCAGCACAAACACCCCAAACCTCAAAATTTCCCAAGGTCCAGCCAAGACGCCGGGTTCGCCTGCACTGGGCCACCCCAGGGTGCCCAGCATTGCTCCCCAGGGAAGAGCAGGCCAAGGGGGCTGCGGGAGACGTGCCCAGCCCCACACACTGTCCCTACTCTGTAAGCGTGCAGTTATGGGAATAACTATATGGTCATATTTAATCCTGTTTTTCTTTGCTTATCTTGATGCTAATACTGTTTTCTCCTCAGTTCAGTTGCTTTCCAAGGAGTCTGTTTAGACTTGCACAAGAGCACTCACCAAAAACTGGCTGTATCAAACAGGACACCATTTCATCGCCACAAACGCATTTTCCCTAGTTGCTCTTTTTTTTTTTCCCCCCCCTTAAAGACACACATTCCACACGCAGAGCCTCGCTGCTTGACTTTTGCACTGCTTCAGCTGAAAGATAAGCAGGTGATGGTACAAAGTTTTCCCAAAAAGCGTGTACTTCCCTTGTCAAGGAGCAATTGCTCCAACCAAAAATTGGCAGCTCCAGGGAGCTTGGCTTTGAACCTTCTTACCTCACAGAAAAACCCAAATATCCTATCTGGAAATCAGACTTCAGCTGTGTGTTGGCTGGAACATCATGACAAAAACAAAAGTTTTTTTCCTTAAAGCTCACACTAGGAACAGAGAAAGACTGTTTTGGCCTCAAGGCCTTGGAAAAACAGAAATCAGTTTTTCCATTCTGTAACTATTTCAGCAATACCCTACAGGTAAATAAGCCTTCTCACTTGTTTACACTGACATCTCTTAGAGACACTTGGGAAGACTGAATGGGGCTAAGTTCATAACCAGGAAGGTATCTCATATGGTAGGGCTTTTTTGTATTGCTAAAAATGCATGCCTGCAGAAGCAGGTATTTTAAAATAATTTTAGTTCTTACTGCTCTTACTTTATAATCCTTCAGCAGATGAGCAGGTACCAGGGAAGAAATGCTCCACAGCAACAGCAGCATATAATAAAGTGCTTTTCCCCCAGAAAGCTCTCAGCACCTGCCCAAAACGAGCTGCTGTCATCACCTCCCTACCACAGGTGATGCAACTTGGTCACAGTGAGGAGAAAAGGCTTGACCAGGACCCAACATTTCTTAAATTCACATGTGATAGTCATTAGACTGCAAGACCTTGACAGGAGTTTGATACAGTCATATCAGGCTTATCTGTAATTTTATTCTAAACCATTTATGTAAAAAATCAAGCGTCCAGAGTCAAAAAGAAACTTGCAAATTCAACACATTCAGCAGTACCCCTGCCTTGCAACAGAGGCCGTGAGCCCCAGCTTGCTGCAGAGAGCAACACAGGTGAGAAGCAAATAGCAAGTGTCACCATTAGGCACAAGGCAGAAATTTAAATAGAATTTAAGCTATTTATATTGGGAACATGCTGGATTCTTCTCTGAGTTGCACCAGTATATGACTTGGTATATGATATCTTTCAAAGAAGTTCTTGACTTAGTTTTACCAAGAGTGCTGTGACTCCGCAGATGTGACATACAGCCAGTGGATCCCAAGGGTCCCCTGAGGATTGCATAAGCAAGGAAGATGACGACTCCTCATAGTCTTTAATACTATTTTTGATAACATCCTTCAGTGAGAAAATAGTCTCAAGCCTGGAAAAAACACAGGGAGTAGAATATGGGAGCTGACACCTACACTCTGGATTAGTTTTCTTGGTTACTGGAGCTGGCTGAACAGTTTTAACAGATCTGTTTAAATTAATTACATATTAGTCAAAACACTTTTGATTATTATGGAGTCACACAGAATTAATCAATCTGCCTTTCCAATCCTCAGAAATTCATTGGATACCAGGTGTTCTAAGACTGTCTTCTACCATAAAATTAGTTCTACCGATTTGTCTTTTGACCTCTTTTGTTATTTTCCAGACTCTTCTGAAGTCCACCTCTCTCAAGACAGATGTTTATTCCTGCACTAATTTGCCTGAAGTCTTTTTTACCAGGTGATTCCCCTTAAACTCATTTCCCCAGACTACGATTTGATTCCTGCATCACTACAGAAAGCATGAGTCACAAAATAATTTTAATAATACGCTAAGATTCTGACTTTCTCATACACTATTTAAAACATTGTCCATTTATACGCAAAGTCCTGCAGTAAACCCTTGTTGACTTTGAATTTCACACACCAGCCATTAACTTCTGAGCTGTTTGGCATTCATGCACTTTTTTTTAACTGTTATTATTTCTTTCTTCACAGCGTAACTGGTGAATTACTGAAATCCAATTTATCTTAAGCACATAGTTTATCCCGATGAAATTGGGTAGTTTACCAAATTTTCTGCTCTGCTGTATATACCACTTTCTGAATGCAAGCAATGACCTAAAAACTCACTGAGGAGACAATACTGTGTATTATTAGGTCAGATAGGGAAGAGCAGGAGGAAATTTGGAAAGCAGATCTTTTAAGTTTCCATACAGACAAACTGGAAGCAGTTCCACTGGAGAGCACAGCCCTCCGTTATTCCCGTGATCTCAGATATGAGTTTCCTAGCTTGGTTTCTCTGTGCAATAAAGCCAGTCCTCAGCCCACCGGGCAGCAGGCAGGAAGGGAGAAGCAGCAGGAGGACATCAAGTTCTGAACCCCAGGGGTTTCCTCAGTACCTGCAGCTGGGCAAGGGGACATTTCCAGGGCTACGCACACACAGATATCACAGCTCAGAGTGAATCCAGCTCCCCACATCCCCAGCCCTGGCTCCTTCCAGGTGCAGGCAAGGAATAATCCTCCCTGATTCAGCATTAAGCTGTTAAAGAACTTACAGCCTACCATTCAACAATTTGCAAATGTGAGCTTGAAACCAAGGTGTGCATGAGTATATAGTTCAAACCCAAAGCAATTCATCAGATCCGTGTGGCCTGAGAAGTGAAAGACTCAAGACTCTCCGCAAAGTTGGGCTTCTATTCCTCTTTCCCAGCAACTTAAATTTTACAAAACCCTTACCATATTTCTCTTAGGACAGTGTTTAAATCCACGTAAAGGGTCTGTCCAGCCAGCAGGAGGAATTAAAAAGCAGTTCTCACCTGTTTAACTTGCAAAGGCTACAGAAGAGCTGTGTCCTTGCACTGTGCCTTGATTCCTGTTACTCCAAAGCAGAGGGCAAATCCTGCTTGCTGTTCCTGCTGACTACTGGCTTGGAAGTCAACATAGCTACTGCTTTTTTTTTTTTTTTTTTTTTTTTCTCCACAGACCCTTGTTTTCAAATAGAGCACTCTGGGGAATAAGTGTTTTACTTGAATTAATTGCTTTTCCTGTTTGGGCAAAAACAAATAAACAGGTTTATTCATTTAGAAAATCTTGGCAACAGCTGATCGCCAGTTACTTTTTTGGAACAGATATTTTGCAAAGAATTTTAACCCACGGGTTCAGTAAATATGTGGGATTTGCAAGTTAATCCAATAAGGCCATTATGCTGATGTTCCAGAGGACTAGTTACCATCAAGAGGGGAAAGGAGCCAACTACTAAAAGGATTTCCCTAATGCCATTTTCATGTTGGGAAGTCAATAACAGTTTTCCCTTTTAATCACAGTCAGTTTGGCGGGGAGGGAACTCATATAACGAAAGAGATAACAAAAAAAAAAAAAAAGAAAGAAAAAAAGATGGCTGTGCCCATCTAAATGGGTTTCAAAGCATACATCCAAGCTTTGAGAAAAACAAAACATCTCTTATCTGCATTTGGCATTTTTACACTGCAGAGAACAGAAATAATAGATAATATCCCTTAAGATCAATTGCTAAGGGCCAGTGTAGCCATCTTTGATTTGTACTAATTTTAGAAGCTGTTTATATGTGCAATTAATTTGAAAATCGGGCTGTTACGAACATTCATTAAGCTGTATAAATAATGAATTTGAGAACAGCAAAATTTCTACAGAAATAAGACAGGAACACAAAACCCTTCTGTTTCCAAAGTCATACAGATCACTGAAGGTGCATTCAGATTTATCTCCTGCACTTAATTTCTGGCTACCAGCATAAGCTACAGAAACTGGTGACTCCTTCCCTGTCAGAGGAGTGGATTATACTCTCCTGTGTGATGGTTCCCGTAGGGAGCACCAGCTAGAAGGCGCAGAAGCTGCACAGGTGTAACCAAAGCATTGGGTCTTCCTGAGCATCTTCCTCTGCTTGCATTCCAGCATACATAGATATGTCCCTAATGGAAACACTATTTATGTGCTCCATTTATGTGTGAGTAGGTCTGGAAAAACAGTTAAAGTAGCTCTATTGCAAACATACATATCCTATAAAGCCTGTAGAGGAAGACTTTTCACTGCCATTTGATGAAATCCTTGATAAGACCAGATAGATTGTCCATTGACAAAACCCCCAAATCGTTTAAAATATTTATATGACATTGCCCCCTAGAGGAAATTGAGAAAAATCTATATTTTAGTGCAATTTTGTACAGGTGAAAATAGGAAACATAGTGCTTCAACAGAATAGCTCGTGTGCCAGCAGCCATTTTCAGCAAAAGCTTCTCACACCCACTTGCCTTGGCTAGCCTCTGCTCAAAGGTTTCTGAAGGAATTTCACCACCTCTTGCTCACATTCCTCAACCCTCTGGCTGTGAGATAGGCTCAACATTCAGGACTCAAAATTTAGGGGTTACAAAACATCTGAGTTTTTCCTCATCGCTATCATAATAAAAATAGCAGACTGAGAAATTCACAGGCAATTAGAAACTCTTCAGTTGTTATAGCACGAAGGGAGGCTGATCACCATTCACGAGGATGAAAAGGACCTCACAGATTGTTCTTTTCCTCCATTAGACAGTTACTTTACTAGCCTGAACCCCTACCAGTGCTCAAGCAATGGACCAGGAAAACACTGAAAACTGTTGTTCTAAGTTCAATTTACCTACTATTAATTTTGTCTCTTCTTTTTCAAAAGTCCCGATTTCCATAATACCTACTTGGGGAAGATGGAGATAGGGGGAATCACACACAGACTTGAGCATCATTCAAACAATAGAATAGAACATCTTAGTCATCAGCAGAAACAATAAACTCCATTCAGATTCCAGTGATTCTTTTGTGTGTGTGTTTGTGCATGTGCACACATTTTGCAAAAGCTTTAATAGATTTTCCATTCACCCCTTTTTCATTTTTACAGATGGTCTTACTAAAAAGCCTTCAATCTGGCTGAGCTGCTAGAATTTTGGATGCTCTAGAATGAAATTCACTACTAATAATCTCATTTACCCACTCTTGTCCCATCTCAGCAGCCACAACCTGATGGTCCTGATCCAGCCCAACCTCTTCATTTCTGTGACAGGAGCTTCCCTTTAGAGGCTCGGACTGCCATGCTGAGCATCGTATGTTTCCTCCAGAGAAAGCAATGAGAACAGCGAGTGATGTTAAAGCCCCGGCAGTTGAAACATAAATATTTCCTATTCTAGCCTACATCTCAGAGAAAGGAGACCAGAAAATAAGCTTCAAGCAAGGAGCATGTGATAATGCTCCAAGCCTGGAGGTAAGTGTCACATCTGATAAGAGCAGCAAGGGGTTTTTCATAGGGTAGGAGGGCAGGGGGGAAAGCCTGGCCCTAAGGCCCTTCACCAGCAGCCTTCTCTAGTGTTATACTGTTATATAGCTGCTGCTCTGCTCACCAGACCTCCAGCTCTTGTATTTATCCTCTCACTTGTGTTCCTACATGGCAGGTTCAAGCTGACATGCCACCTCGCAGTGACACACGTCAGGCACAGCCTGTCCACGTGGAGCCATCTCCTTTTCAGCTTTCAACCCTCTCCACTCCTCAAATCAGACTCACTTCTAGGGACAGAAACTAGGTGGGTTTTAAGCTACCACAGTAAATGCTTTTAGCTCTAGAGAGTCACAGTTTGGTCTCAAGTGCATCTTGCAGGATAACAACACGGAACAACTTTGAAACACCTGAAGTTACATAAGGTAGCAAGAAGACATGATTGCCTCCTAGCACAGAGGCCCCAAAACAGCTCTGAGAAGAGGTACGCTTCTCTGCTTAGCCTAATATTAGGAGAAAAAAGCATTTCATTGAAGAATGGAGAAGCCATTGCCACACTTTTCCAGAACTCGGGCTACCTCAGTCAGTATGGGAGAAAAAGGAGCACCTACCATGCATCTCTGGAGCATGGTGGGGCCCTGGGCAGCCCTCCTCCCGCAGCAGCCCCGGGCTTCGCCCTCAGAGATCATTCCTGAGCACATGAGCTGCTCTTTGCAAGACTTGGGACTCAGAAAATTAAGAGTAGATGCTTCACATTTATGGGTTAGAAGAGATGCTGAATGACTGAACATTGCAAATTGGTGTGTAAGGACACAGTCATTATAGGAAAAGCAAGAATAACAGGCACAAAATGTTCCTAGCTCAGGTTTTTGAACATCTATCTTTTAATTATTGATGGCTAAAACACCTTCTGTGCTAGCAAATGCACTTTTGGAGAGTTTGTGAAGGTAACACTATTTCTAGAACCCAAATCCTCTCCTGCTCTTTAGCTGGGTGTTAGAAGAAAGTGACCTTACAACACAGGACGCCTACTGTGTACAGGACTTAAAATTCCACACAAGATGGAAAAGGGCTCAACTTGGTGGCACTTTGGCTTTAGGGATAACTGCCAAGGCTCATTCACCAATCCAGGAGAGCAAGCTCCCCTCTCAAACCTGAATCTGTTCTTCTGTTTGTAGCACAAGTGGAGCACACGCTTACTTGGAGATGTATACCAGACCCCTGGCAACAAGATGCATCCTTCAAAACTGATGATGGAACAGAATGAAAGCAGACAAAATAAATAAATAAATAAATAAATAAGACTTTTGCAAGACAGTCTGCTCTTTACTCTGAAGTTTTTATACCTCCTGAGGCAACGTTACCAACCTCTGTCCAACACTGTTCAAGCCTATGCAGTCCCTCTGATCCACAGAAGGAAAGACATAACTAGGAGACATCCCCCGGGATATCTGCAGCCAACGCTCCCCAGCCCCGGCTTTGCACATTTTCTACCAAGAAACCAGCTCTGGTTTGTCCCCAGGTTCAGTGGGGACAGTGCACAGAAGGGGGACAAGCATATTGCTCCCCAAATTTTGCAACAAAGATATGAACATACATGCAGGACATAAGTCATTTAAATTAATGGCAGTCTCTCCATTGTCTTTTATGGCTTTTAGATAAAACAGAGCTGAACCAAAAGATAAAGATGATGCAAAATCAAGGAGGAAGGGGCTGGGAAAGCTCGTGCCTGTCAAGGCAGCACATGTAGCAGTGGGATGCAGCAAATTCCCATCACTACCAGGGAAAGGGCTGTGCCCCAGCACGTGCTGGACTCTGCGCAGGGAGGTACAGAGGGGACCAGAGGGAACCTGAGTGAACCCGTGCTCAGATTAACGGAGCAAAGATGACAAACAAGCTAAATGATCTCTGTTGAGTCTGGGGATTAGTGACCTTCTGCTTAAGCCTTTAGCTCTTGAGAGAGGATTTGGGACAAAGCTCATTTCTTCAATGCAATTTATTTCTCAACAGGGGTAGCTAAGTCTGTCCACACCTTTCTTGAGGATTTAAAGAAAAACATCTCAATTTCTTAGTCCTGTTATAGTCTGGGGAGGGGAGGGAGGGAGGGGGCATGTGTCGCTGTGAGACACAGCAGCTGTGCTTAGAGAAGGCTCCAAGCTCCAACATGCAATAGTTTAGGAGCATAGTGAGACTCAGGCCGTGTCTGAGGTACATTATACACTCACTGGCCTCTTCTCATTGCCTATGGGCTGATCAGCCACATATCCACTGTCTCCCTGGTATAGAAGCTCAACCAGAAGATCCCTGTGCTGTGGATTTCCCTTCCTCAGTCCTGTCCTGCCAGGCAGTTTGGAGGACACAGCAGCATACATGACTCTTCCATGCCCAGGATAGCGAGCCCCACATCTCAGGCCCCTCTACATTGAGTCACTTTGCAACATGAAGGCTAGTAGTATGATTTTTAAAAAAAAAAAAAAAAAAAAAGAAAAAAGTTGAATTCTAAGACCTTGGGGGTATTTTTTAGTCCACTTAAGAAAAACCCATTCCCTATGATTGTATTTGGTGGTTCCACTCTGCAGATCACAGTGTTTGTTTTTCGCTATGTAGTCAGCCCTGTTAATATTTTAACAAGGAGCTCCCACAGAAATGTTTGCCCCTTGGCCAAGGGCAAAGGGCCAGGATACATTTCCATTTGTTTTCCTATTAAAACAAAAATATTTTCTTATGAACATAACCAAGAAAGGGCCTAGTAACACCAGGCAAAGCAGCTGCTTATACGGAGCAGCACTTTTTGTTGGCAGCATTTTTACTTTGCGAAGGAGGTGCAGAAACAAAGTAAAATAGAGCAATCAATCTGTGCAAGCTGATGTGCTCACAAGGAGGGGAGAGAAAGAGAGAAAGCTCTATCATGACCAGAGATAGTTTCCTCAGAGGGGATTTTTCCTAAATAGGAATATAATAAGAAGTCTGTTCTGTCAAGCAGAAGGTAAATCCACCATAAGTTCAAGAGAAACCCAAGTCCATCAGAGCACAGAAATCTGAAAACTTCCCCTTCCCTCCCACTGCACTATCTATGGACAGATGCTTTCACGTGAGAGAGTGAAGGATGAAGGCAGCCCCCCAACATCTAACCCAAATAAAGACCAGATTTATTGCTAAAGCCCTAGTTGACGAGCAGAAGTTGCATGGCCTAGGTCAGCAGACGGGGAATGGCTTGTCACACCCTGGCACAGGCATCCCAGGTCTGCACATCAATTGAGGATAATCCACTCAATGCCCAGTTAAGAGGGCAGCATTTCCAAGCTCATCTTGCTCATCATGCCAAGCTGTGCCATCCCCACTCATCAGTCAGGGCATCTGCAAGCTTTTTGAGTGCACTGCCGAATAACACAGCTTTAAAACCCTTGCAGATGCTCCAGAGACAACCACATCCCCTAACAGCAGGAAAGAAGTGACGATGGCAAGGACATCTAACCTAGTGCAATGACAACATTTCGCCACGGTGTGGCAGGAAGCTGTACCCCCCACGAAATGCAAAATTGGAGCACTGCACTTCGATATCAAAGGGCAGCCACCATTTTTTTTAAAAGTTTTTCTTCCCAACAAGAATATCTTTATGCGGCAGGGGTGGGGGAAAAGCAGGTTATGATTAAAACAAGAACAACAACAAAAAAAAAATCAGTTTAGTGAAAGTTTATCAAGATCGCTCTTCCCTAAAGGAAAGTTTGAAAGGTTCACTCTTCAGAAACATCAGTGTTTTCAATCCACTGTAACAGGTTCCTCTCCTCAGCATTTGAGCAGCTCTATTCACAAGAAGCAGAAGGTCCAAGCCCTTCATTCCAGTCCATGCTGCAGATATCCCACTCTGCACTCCCCCTGCACACAGAGATGGTAGCACAGGGGCCAGGAAGAACAGCAACCTCTGGAAGACCTCTGGAGACAGAGACCTCAGGGAGCAGAGCTGGGCTCCAAACACAGCTAGGGACTGCACAGCACAAATAGAAACTTTTCAGCACACACCCAGAAGGGTTCAGACAAGCAGCACAAAGTGTTTTGCGTGTTTGGAATTCAGGTGTCATCCTCTGTCATGCTCTCTCCTGGAGCTAGGGCTGTATTTAGCATGTCTGTTATCACGAGAGGAATCTCACATGGAGTCCTTTCAGAACAGTACTGACCTGTAAGGCAGACCATGATTTCAGCAGTGCTGGACACACTAACTTCAGGCAAGGTCAAAGCCTCACGGTTAGTATCACACCTAAAACTCACTCCCCATTGCAAGCCTGCTTTCCTGAAGATCTTCCTCAGCCTCTTTGCAAAGGTCTCTCTGTCTCTATTTGTACAGAGCCTCCCTGTCAGTCTGCACGGCACATCTGGTGCTGGGGAGGAGTCCCAGGAGCGCCCCCCGGACACTGGCTGAGGAGGAGGGATGAAGCTGGCAGAACAGTTCTCTGTTCACTTTTTGGAAGCTGCTCCGGGTTGTGGGCTAAAGAGCCAGCCAGTTCTTTGACTATATTTCCACATATTTTGATGTTTGGACATTTTTGGAGAAAAAAAATGATATTTTGAAGCAACAGTTGGGTTTCTTCAATGACAACATTATAATAACATCTCGTGTTTATGCCACACTGTCATCACTTGGAATGTATATCACTTCACTTTCTTCAAAACAGCTTGAATTTGAAAATCAGCACTGATATTAAAGATGAGATGTATATGGTAGCTCTATCCAAGCATTGCAGCTATACTTGATACAATTGATAAGCAAGTGTTTCAAATTAGAGGAAATTCTTGACAAAATAATTCTTTAGCAATCCTCCCAGGACTTCCTCATAGGAGTCCCACTCAGTCATGCTCAAGAAATGAAGGATTCATCTGTCACCTGCAAGATTCCTAACAGCCTCCCTCCAGAAAATGAGTAATTGCCCAAAATGAAAGAAGCAGTTCCAAAATATATAGGAAGTTGTTGTCAGGGGGAAAATAATCCATGTGTTTTTGAAGAGTAGTTTTATAGACAGAACATAAATAAATATGCAGAGTTTTGACTAACCTTTATTCTGTACTCCAATACAGCTCATTTTACTGCAATTGTATTTGATAGACATGCACAATTTGCTACTTCTGAAGAGAGCAATAATTTTCCTTCAGTCACTAACATCACCAAAAATACCACCACCTACATCATTACGCTAATGTAATAATATGCCGTTAAGCAAAGAGCTTTGATGACTATATTAATGCATAATCTTTAAGTGAAAAGAAAAAAGAAACAAGATCAGCAATAATTAATCTGCTTCTGCTGTACACATGGCAATTGGGTAGCATTTAAATAAAATTTTATTTTTTAAAAAGGAAAAGTCAGCCTCCCTAAGAGGGAATGACAGCCAGCAATAGCAGCAGCCTGCCCTCCCCAGAAGCCTCGTGCTTGTCTTCAGCACCGTCACCGACCCCGTTACCTCTTTGAGAGCTGAGGATGTCTAGGCACCGTATCTGCCAGAATCAGGTGCGAGAGGGCAACTCGCAGGGAACAATTCGTGCCTTTCCTACACGGAGGCAGCAGAAGAGAGGCTGAAGTGCAAATCCAATCACTGATTATGAAAAGCAGGGGGAGAAGAGGATAGTAGGATAATTTGATTTTTAAAGTTGATTGACCTTTGACTGGCTTCGGGGCTTTTTAAGCCAATATGTGCAGGTGAGCCCAACCTGTTCCTGGCCCAGCCATCTGCCCTCATCCTCCAGAGACTGCCAGCCTCCACAGACAGCCAGAGAAGGGAATGCATCCCACTCCTCAGCCACTTGCTTGTCCAGGAGGGCTTGCATGATGGCATGGAGCTCCACTGGGCCATGAGGTGACCCCCTGAGGCTGGACACAAGTTCACATTTCTGCCGACTCTGCCACAAGGGCGGTAACGTCCAGGAGAGAGGAGGAATCATGAGACCCTCTGCTTAGTGCCCGGTGTCCTGAAGCACATGCCACGTTGTCCACTGTTAGGGAACTAGACCAAGAGATACCCTAAACTGCCAGCGCAGGCTACAGCGCATTTACTGGGCAGGATGAGGCTGCCCTGATGTACCTGGTGGGTGAGGAATGAGCATGAAATCAGTGTTTCCGCTTGCCCGCTCCAACCTGGTGCCAACAGGCCCTACAGACAGGATTTTAACTTCCCTAATTACAGCACAACTCCACCATGCAGAAGTCACAGCACTAAAACCCGTTCGTATTCACCTAGAACTGTTGCTTGCTCAGCCAAAGAATAAGTGTGCAGTCCAGCACATGGAAATACCACACGGTGCTGGTTGTATCTGCATTCAGCGCTGTCCTGCTCCGACACCTCCGAGAACCACAGAGAAAGGGCTCCATTATTGTAGCAGTAATACAGAAATACTATAGGAAAGTTGATCTTTTGAAACAGTTTCCCAAAACGCAAACTGACACCGTCTTTCAACTGATTATAAACATGCGACAGAATTATCTCTGTTTTCGACGGAGCCCACAGAGAAACCAGAAGGATGCGCAAAGCCTCCTGGACCCAAATAGACGTGCAGGATGGGACATGCACTGGAGCTACCAGCCAGATCTCTGAGAAATAAAACTAAGCTCTCCAAACTGAGAAGTCCTTCAAGATCCCAAACTGTCATCTATCAACATCACCCTTGTCAAATAGTAGTTGACAGTAAGCTAGGTAAGGAAGATTTGGAGGCTGAAAATACACCAGGTTCTGACTAAGAGATGCCCAATTTAGGCCCAAATTCAGGACAGAACATTCTAAATTGGGATCTTGAGAACAACAATATTAGCCCCATACCACTGAGTTATAGGAATTCTGCCTTTGTGATGTCAAAAACAAACAAAAAAAATGAACTAAAGAAAAAGGAGCACTTGGTTCTCATTAGCAATAGTCACAGCTTGGTGGTTTAATAACAGAGCTTTTGGAAAGGAAAAAAACAAATTAAAGCCTTCAGGGATAGGACAGTAAGAACAGATACCCAAATATTTTATACTCCATTCATTATTATCTTTCTTTTTGCATTAACAACATAACATTATTGCTGGCCTCTGCAACAGATTCCCTTGGATTTTAAGGACAGAGACTTCTTGCAAACTAAAAGTCTAAGAAACTAATTGTTTTTTTCTGAGAAAAAAAAGCTCAGATTTCAGGGTGCCACTGATCAGAGAGTTTATAGTCACAGTATTTCTACACATAAAGGGTAAGAATTAGTAGGCCTGTTAGCATATCTGCAATGCAAAAGCTGAGTTCGAAGAGGATGTTTGAGAGGTCAACTCAGCAGATCCAGGCAAATTTTTTTTTTTTTTTTTTTTAAACCAACGACCTTTCCCAGCATCCACAGATTTAAGAGCCACTGCTTTTATTTACTGCTTGCCTTATTTACTGCAGCTTCACTGTCTAATCAAGACCATTTTGCAAGCTAACACGCAAACTCAAACGCCACGCAGAACCACCAGTGCCCAGAATGGATCACTGACACAAAGACCCTGTAAAACAGAGTCACAAGGCCAATTTTTGGGAGAGGGATGCACCAAGTGACCTCTACAGAACCAGAAGCCAGGCAGCAGAATCAGAAGCAGCAGCTGCCCCAAACCTCTGCCCCACACAGCCTTCGGGGAGGAGGATATTTGCAGTCTACTGGCAGCGAAGGCCACGCGCTCTGCCAGGTTGCACTCATTTCACGTTAGCCCTCGAATCGAGGCCGCTGGGCTTCGCAAGTCTGATAACTTGAGCAGCAAACAACCAATTAGCTTCATTAGCAGCACTGCATTCTTACAAATTTCTTCAGTAAAGATTCAGTTCCCCTTATCCCCTCCAATATTTAGTAGGGGAAAATACAGCTTATTGCAGTTAAAATCTGTTATTTGTCCCTGTTGGGGATTTCACTTGCTGGGCTATTTCTCTGCTGGAATAAAATACTACTCCCGAGACCCACAAAGTATGCTGGGTTATTCAGGCTGCAGATCAAGCCACTGGGAGTTTTCTTTCACAAAGGCCCATTCAAATAGTGTTTTGTTTCCAAAACTGTCCGTTCCTAAATTGTACCCTTCAGCAAGAGGGTGGGAATTTCATGCCCTCAAGAACATTGCAACCTCAAGTATGAACATTTGCATCCTCATCTTTATCACAGAAAGGTTTTTGCCTTTGCAAAATGAATTGTGAGCCAGTTTCCTGGCCCACAACAGCAAAGCTGTGCAGTAGCCAGTTTTACAGTACGCAACAAATGGGAGCAGTGGATGGGGAAGAAAGGAGAATCATTTACATCATTACAGGTACATTCATTTATGATTTGACCTCTTAAAAGCTTCAGGTTTTCTAGGGAAGGAGACATCAAAACAAGAACAAAATGAAATAAAAATCAAAGCAAATTTGCTAACATGAAGCTGTTTCTACCTGGAAAACACAAAAATGTCTTGCTTTGAAAAAGCCTCAGACATCATTTAGCTGTCAAGAAAACTTCCCTCAGCCAAAACGATTCCATAAGATACACCTCCAAAAAAAATCCTGCCATACTGCTAAGCCTATGTTCATTTTACTAGAAGAAAAGTCTTATCCAGCACCAGAAAGAACCCTGTTTTAGTGACCACCCTCTGCTGCTTCTGATGTATTTTTTTTTTGATCTCGACAATGACCCCAACAGTTTTCCAGCAAATGTGCAGGCAGCAAATCTAGTCCTATTAACTGATTTTCTTTTATGTTTTCTGCAGACCCACAAGCAAGAATCTCCAGATCTCTTGGGGACTGGCCAGGCAGAGCTCAAAACCCCGGCTCCCACAAATTGGGATTGACCGCAACCTACTCCACGGGTTACTACACGCAGCCGATCAGCCGCTGTTGCCTCCTACTTACGTGGCCCCGCTGACGTCCACACCAACCATCAACTGCCCATTCAGAGAAAGGACCTCATCTTTCAGTCGCAGTCGCCCGCACTTCCCTGCTGGGCTGTTCTTCTTCAAGTCCGTCACCCAGATACATCCAACATCAAGCACTGGACCTTTGTGGCCCTTTCTCTTCTTTCCTCCCCGCCGTTTCTCTCCATAGTCTCCCAAAGCAGGTATGTTTCCAAAACTCAACCCAAGAACCTCAGTTTTTCTCATCTCCTGGGCCAAGTAAGCTGTGCAGATCTCCATGTCTAGAGCACTGGAGCCACCTTGCTGCAGTTTACTCTCGTCCACAGAGAAGTTCAGCTGGATGTACTCCGTCAGCTTCTGGATGGCTGGACGACACAGGCTCTGCTCAGGACCCTCCACCTCCTCCCGTAGACTGTTCTGCAGCCACTGGCACAAGAGGGGGAGGAAGAGCCCCGCGTTCTCCTGGGTGATGGGCATGGTGGCCACCCGCACGTCCTGTCATGGGAAGAGCCACTTCCAGCATCTGCTCCACAAGCCTTCACTAACCCACCTGCTGGGCTCTGGGTAGCCTTCTGCTTCCCCCAGGACCATGCTGGAGGCAAGATCAGAATTGAAAACAAGCCCTGGACCCATCTAGTCTTACAGCGATGGGCTCCGCTAGCCGTGCTGCTTGGTCCAGCGCAGCTGAGGCAGGATGCTCTCTTGCGCTGCAAACGGCGCCGCAGGGAGGTCAGAGGAAGGAAGCAGAGCTTCTCCAGGGGCTTTTACAGCTGTCCAGTTGCACATGCCATCGGGATCTCGCTCTCCACCACGAGCGGCTTCTTCTTGCTACCACCGTCAGTGGCACCAGCTTGCCCTGAAAGGAGAAGACACAGTTAGCAAGGGCACCAACGCTGCCATCAACGCTGCGAGTCAGGCGCTCAAGACCTGGACTTCCAAAGTCCGTTTCCTTCTGCTGTCTGCCACTTGAGGGCACCAATTGCCCTTCTCAGCAAGGGAATAAAAGGTCACCATTGGCTCCCGACCTGCCTAGTGAAGACAAGACTTAGGAACTGTGCAGCTACAGATGCCACAGTGCTGAGCCCAGCGCCTACACAGCCACCAGCTGGACACGGCCTGCTCGGGGAGAGGCTGAAGGGACACGTCTAACCACGGCACTTCCACTGGCAACACCGCTGCTGCTGAACATGGTTCTGCCCTCCTCCATGACTGTGTTTTGAGGCTTGGTTCTTTTTAATCTGCATTGGGCCCCTGACCTGGTTCCCATCAGGTAGCATGTCAGATGGCTCAAGGGAGCAGGTAGCAGCAAACATGAAGGGATAAAATAAGTAGTGGCAGTGGGAGGGTCTCTTATTGGCAGTGGTAGATTACAGCAGCTTAAACCTACCCTGCAAGGAAAGCCCTGACAGCACAGTGCTGTCCATGCCTCAGTAAAACCAGCTGCGGGGCTGCAAGCTGGTTCCCAAAGCAGCCCTTGCGAGCTGTCTTCAGCACATCTCTGCTGCCCTGTGACTTGGTGGCCAGTCCCTTTCCCCAGCCCTCCGCCTTCAGACACAAACCTGGAAATGGCTTTTTTTCCTGTGCCAATGGAGTAAGGGGAGCGCCCAGCAGCTTCCAGCCCCAGGAACTACCTTAAACGTGCTCAGCTGCACGTACTCCCTGCCTTGCCCAGGCGCCAGAGCTCCTAAGCGACCCCTAGAAACCATCCACGAGCTGGTCTGCCTCCGCTCCTCCTGCATCTGAAGGACGTGGTCCCACCCTTCCCATGGACATTAAGAGCTGAGGGAGTAGTTTTCCCAATTTCTAACAAATCCAATCAGGGAACTGCACATAGGTAGGCCAAGCAGCAACAAGAGCTGTGGGCCAGTGAGCAAGAGGGTGAGAAGGGGGTTATTCTAGGATCAGGAGGCCCTATCCTAAAGAAATATGAAAACAAAACAAAACAAAAAAACAACAACAAAAAAAAAACCCACAAACAAACAAGCAACAACAAAACTCTGCAATGAATCAAGTCTGGTTGTTTGGTTTCTTTTGGGGAGTAGTTTTCCAGCAGCATACACTTCTCAAAGAGCTATGCCCTAGGAAGGTAAAAGAAGGCTACAGCCTTCTACTACATCTCTCATTTATTACTCATTTATGCAAGGAAAATGTGGGGCTCAAGTTGGGCAGAACAGCCTGTAGCAACAGCCCCTGACCCCAAGAGATTCTCACAAGACACTGCTGTCCAAAAACCACATCCAAAGTGTCACAGAAATGCTGCTGTGGCTTGCCCACCATCCTGGCACTAACTACATGGACAAGAATGACCTCAAGGAGGCTCAGGCAGGCAGAGGGACAAGACCTAAGGGTTAGAGATGTTGCCCCAGGAGGGCTCTGCCATCATCAGCAAGAGGAGGATGTTCCACCAATGGCTGAACCAAGAGAGAAACTGGCCCATTGCTAAGGGAGTGGTTTAGGCTCAGAGTAATATGTAGAAATGACAGGAGGAAAGCACAAATACAGAAGCAGTCTGGACACAGCTCTAGAAGCAGCACAGGAGGACTGGGAAATTGTATTCAATCTTCTGAATACCTTAGACATCTAATGCAAGATTAGCAAGTATATTACTTTTAACACAGGACTTAGGTCTTAATTGAGATCTCAGGTTTAATAAGTCAAATTTTGTGTGTGGTGTGTTTTTTTTTTTTTTTTTTTAATTGGAAATCTGGCAGCTGTTAGAATAAGACGTACTTCTGGAATACAAATATTAAGAGGTGTAACTTAGTCAAAAAAGACTGAGAGAGAAACCAAGGGTTGATGTGCATGTTTGCTTTGAGGTCCAGAACACAGAGGCAGACCTGTTAAAATCTTTGAATAATAACAAGAAAGAAGAAGAAAAAAAAAAAAAAAAAAAAAAAAAAAAAAAAAAAAAAAAAAAAAAAGGAGAAAGAAGGAAAACGGTGGGTAGGGCACAAACCGAGAAGATTAAATGGATCTGGGTGCTTGATAACAACTGACTTGATGGTAATGAGAGAGCATGAGCGCCAGATATCTGTGGGAAAAGAAAGCAATTCAAGAAAGACAGTCCTTGTGCCTTAGGAACAACATTCTTGTTTAACTGATGGGTCAGTCACTAGTGGCAAAGCGCTTCCAGACCTGACTGTACCCAAAAGAGAAGGACTGGCTGAGGGAAGAAGATGGAATGAAAGTCACATAGCAGTGACTGCTAATGACGGAATCTTTGCTTTGCCATAAGCAAAGGTTTAGGAACAGCAAAATAGAAACGCCTGACCTCAGTATGTACAGAAAACTGCCAGGTAGGATTTCATGAAGTAAAGTTGAAAGGAAAAAGAAATCAAGGAGAGGTGAATTTTTGCAAAGAAATAACATGTTGTTCTCAAAAGGGACAAGCACAAAAAAAATCTCAATGCAGAAGAAGGATCAGAAGACTCAGAACATCATGAGCTTTTCATTTATCTCAAAGATGAGAAGAAAGAACACCAAAAGGTTACTGAGCATGAGTTAGAAAACAGAGGGAATACACAGGCAAGAATATTAGAAACATAAGAGCACAAAAATGAAATGAAACTTGCAGAAGATAAAAAAAAAAATTCTCATTACCCCTCATATGTATATTAATACTAATGTGACACTCAGGAAAAGCACTGCTTAAACAGAGGGAAAGTTATTGAAAAGTGACAGCAAGAGAGGCAGAATCTGTTTGATTTTTACTGAGGCTTTGTTAAAACTGCCTGCTCTGCACAGGGGATTAGTACAAGTAAAACTATGACCCATTATCACTACAAAGGTTCACTATCCTTTTCTCTCCTCATTTTACAGCGGGGGCTCGGTGCTCTATCCAAGTGGGACCTTTCCAGGTCAGCAGCGCGTGACAAGTCACCTTTCAAATTACCTGCAGAGCAGGCCCAGGCAATCCCGGAGCACCCCGCGCTGCCGGAGGGGACGCAGGCGGATAAGGTGCCGGGAGCCAGGGAAAGGCAAACGCCTCGCGTGTCTTCAAGGGTAAAAGAGAAGCAGCAAAAGGGATGCTATAGCAGTCAGCCTAACTTGAATTCTCTGGGGAAGGGAAGAGAGAGAGAGAGAGAGAGAAGAAGAAAGAAAGAAGAAAAAAAAAAAAAGCTAAAATAAGCAAAGAAACAGTTTGCAGGTACCTGGCAGATAACAAAAATATAAGTAGCAGCAGATACAGAAGTGACAGGGAAAAAAAATTCCAACTCAGTTAATTTCTTTTCATAATAGACAAGCTGTTAGATGTCATTTATCTGGGCTTTATTATAGCTTTTGACGCCATCTAATACAACTTTCTCATAAACAAACTAGGGAAAGATGATTAAATGACACTACTCTAAAGCCATACCCAGGGAGTAGTTATTAGCGGTATGCTGTGAAGCCAGGAGGACAGTCTGAGCAGAGCTCTGCTGGAGCTATATAGTCTAGTTCTGTTCAGCATATTCATTAGTGACCTGGACTACGACCAGAGCACACTTACTAAGTTTGCAGATGATATGAAGCTGGGAGTTACTGCAGACACACTGGAAGACAGGATTAGAATCCAAAATGATCTTGGCAAAAATGAAAAAAAGTTGCCTAAAAATTAGGGTAAAGTTCAGCGAGGACAAGTGCAAAGAACTTCTGAAGGAAAACGTGCGTACACAGATTGGCTACATAGTAAGCCTTTTGGAGAAAAAATGCAGGATTTATAGTGAGTCATATCTCAATTGAGTCTGCTATTGTAGGAGAGAAAAGAAAAGGAAATAAAGAGAGAGACGGGGGTTATTGTCCTGGGATATCTAAAAAGAAATGAAGCTTGTTAGGAGTGTGAAGTACTCCTGCAGTCTCGCTCAGCCTGGGAATGGCTCAGCTGGAAAAGTGCTCAGTCTGAGCACAGCACCAAGATGACTACCAGGCTACACAATGTAACTTATTGGGAAATACTCATGAAATCCGGTCCAGTTAGTCTAAAAAGGAAAAGAAAGTATTGCCAGTGAGGTGTTTAGCATGTGCTCTCACATCCTCAACTACCTAAAAATACCCAAAATACCCTCTGAGAAGAGCCAGAGAAGAAGTCTGTTCTCCTTGCCCATGGCGCAGTACGAGTTGCATCACAGTAGCCTTAGGTTAGTCATTAAGTAACTAAAACAGGTATTTAAAAAAAAAAAAAAAGTACCGATGTAACTGGGGTCTCCATTAGACCAATATTTGTTAAGAACAACGATTAGAGTCAGTTCTGTCCTTGGGTTGTGGGACAGACTTGACCCCTTGATCCACCCTCTCCCCCTCCCCCAATTCAGTCCCGTTTACATTTTGTAGCTTTCAGCATCATTTTCTATCTATCTGTACAATAGTGAGATCAGATTTTTCACATAGCAGAAAACATCCTGGGAGTTATTCTAATGCCACCCACACAGTTGCTTCAGAGGGAAGCATCAGCACATCTTCTGAAGCCACTCAGGGTTCCAAGTTGCCCAAGCTCTAGAAGCCAGCAGACTGGGTGACCTTTTTGGCCTAATGATTTGAGGAGTCCTTCTCCAATTTGGACAACTTGGACATTAGGCAGACAGGTTACAGGTTGCTCTTGCACACTATCCATGGAGCAAAAGCTGATGCTGCCATCTCCAACCTGCCCAACTTGGGCCCGTGAAAGCAGCTCACGCTCTTGGCTCCAGCAGCTCCGCAGGCAGCTTCCAAAATGTTAGGGAGCATAGGGAAAAACGCATGAGTCAAGACACTCTGGATTGCCCACCTACACCCCTGAGCTCACTGCAGAGCTGTGACAGACACCTAAGATAATCGTGTGGATAATTATACAGCACTTCCAAGGGACCAGATTTTCTCAAACAAAACCTTTCTGGCTTTGGAGAAAAAGGCATAAATAGGAAATCCTCCTTCCAGATGAAACATGTAGCACAGCAGCGCACAGGGAGCCGCAGGGAAATCTCAGCAAGAGCTCTGCTCCACTCCCTGTAAAGTCGGGCTCGGCATCCAAACTGAACACGTTTAAGCTGGTGAGAATAAGAGCTCAGAGTGCCCAATATGGGCAAGAGCAAAAAAGTTGAGAGGTGGAAGGTTTCTCTTTGAGGAAAGAAAATAGATCTGCCTGATAAAAACAGCAAACTCAACACTGAGATAAAATTGATTTTTGCTCTCGACTTTCACAGAGACCCCAGAGCCACGTGAGAGAATTTGCTGGAGTTAGGAACTCCTTGCTTACCTCGGTAAGAAACAGATCTGCCAAATTGCTTACAGCCTCGTGAACCACAGAAGATTACATATTTTAAAAAAAAGAAAGAAAACACCACCCTCTGCCTTCACCCCTAGCACTGATACTGGCCTCGAGTAAACCAGACCAGGAACAGAGATCCTCCTCAGAGATCCTGGGACAACGGACAACCATCTACCAAAGAGGTTTTGTCCCAGTCGCTGTGGATCCCTCTGGATCCTCCTCTCTGGCCAGTGACTTTCCCGGTCACCCCAGCACACCGCTGCTTTCATAGCTGGACGTGGTCCACCTTCCACCTGCAGGGTACTCGTCATCAGTCCACAGCCACTGACATTCAGCTTCCAGAGCTCTCTGCTCTTCCTGGAGTTTATCAGCTCTTCCCACCTTCATCCCAGGAGAATTTAGAGGCAGAAAAAGTCAGGCCTTACCTTCCCTTGCTTCACCTACCACTCTCACACAAGATACGCTCTCAAAGGCTGAAATGCTATCCACATAAATAACCTGTTCTCCCTTTTCCAGTGCAAGTCTTTAGTTATGGATCCAGAAGCAAAACTTCCTTCTTAATCTCCAGCCTTCCTGCTCAAAACACTAAAACAAGTTAAATGCAGGTGTTGGGAGTAAAGAGGGGTTGCCTTTTCTTAGGTTACCTTAAGGATGGGTCATCTGTAAATGGTTGTATACATAAAAATAATATATTTTTTAAATCATTTGAGATTGTAATTACCAATAAAGCATATATAGATATTTGTGATATACACGCAACTTCTGCTGCCTTTCCAGCTGCTGAGCCTTCCCCTACCAGCTCACCATCCTCAGAGGAGCGATGTAAAAAGCTCCCAATAATCACTTGCTCATAGGTGGAAAAAGAAATAAATAGGGTCATTAAGATGAATAGGGTCATTACTGATTTTTAAAAATGATTTATGTAAATCACTAGCACAGTCCTCCAGAATAATCCCCCAGACATTTCTAGCCTAGCCCAAACTTCCAGAAAAACATACCTATCGTTATTTAAAAATTCCTTTTATCCCCTAACTGATACCACTTTATAATTGTTTTCAAAGTTATGCCTGACAGATGCCATTAATCTTTTATATATACATGAAGGCATCATTCCCGTTTTCTTAAACTCATCTGTGCATTTGAGCGCCAGAGAAGTAATACCCCCACCAGCAAGAGATGATCATTTACTAATTTCTATTCAAGTGGAGGTTTCATTTCCTTTACTTCTCAGTTAGCAACTAATAGCAAAGATAACAGGGAAAAAAAAATAAAATAAAATAACAAAAAAAAAAAAAAACAACAACAAAAAAAAAACACACCACCACCACCCCCAAGAGTTGGACTGAGATGTTTCACTAAAAGACATACGGGAGGAAATTCCTCCTTTTGCAAGGCTGAATTACACCACGGGCAGTACCAAACCTGTGTTGTTCCAAATTACCCAGGGCTACGAATCAGACGTGGGCATGGCGTTCTATTTCTGCTGAACTGGCCAGCGTGCACGTCCACAGGGTCAGCTTTATACCAGCTGCAGGAAGACTACTGATACTTGACCTGACTTAAAAACTTAAATCTTACACTGGCAGGCTTTCAGAGATTTTCAACAAATCTGAATTGACAGCGAGTTTCCCAGCAGTCAGCATTTTGCATCGTGCAGCCTCAGTGCTTTTAATCCAACTCTAGGAGGCCTGAAACTGAATTTCTAGTACAGTCAAACCACTGCCTCTGGTTTGACAAGTAGCAAACAGGAATACCGGGACATGGAAAACTTCTTTCCTAACATCCACTGAATCTTTACCTGAGCTAGTCACCGTGGGCTCCCTTTCCGGCCGGGGGGAGCAGGATGTCCTAGGCAGCGCTTCCTCCGGCTTGTTGTACACGTGCCATTTTGGACAAGATGCAGCACACCTCGCAAGGGCATTTTCTGCTCCATTGCCTGAAAAATGTGTGGCAGCTCAAACACAGATGTGCAAGTGAAGTGTGATCAGATGAATCCTACCTTAAAACATACACTTAACAAAAAAATTAGAGATAAAAAAAAAAAAATCTAATAAAAGCACAGCAGAACAAAGGCAGTGGCAAACATCCTATCAGTGAAAGCTCAAAGACTCTCAACAGTGCATTCCTCACTGCTTTGATTTTCCAGTATTTATGTTGAGTAAATCAAAAAAATGAAAACCAAGAGACCTGTGCAAACACTGAGACTTCCTAAATCAACCCTTGCAATCGCCAGGATGTTTACAGTGTTGGCCCAAGCAAGCCCCGAGAACAAAGAACGGTTCACAAAGAGGACAGCAAACCAGGCAAGTGTAAAAACAGAGTAAAAATAGAGAACTTGTACAAGAAACATTACACCATAAGGTGGGTAGATCAGTTGGTAAAAAACTAGACATATATTTGGATTTGTTTCGAAAACCTTACCACTAGTACAGTATCTCCATCACAGGTATTTATTTGACAGGTGTCTTCATATTTTGCAAGTGAGTGGCAATTCATAAAATATTCAGTTAAGGAAATACTGTTGTCCCCATTTTTATAGGGAGGGAACAGAGCTACAAAAAGGCAAACTGATGCATCGATGCATCTTACGGACCCTCGTTAAGGCTCCTGTATATCAGGCTTGCTATCCATTATTAATGAGAGGAGCAAATCTAAAAGTTTTTATGACACTGATACAGAAGACCTTTGGTATCGTCAAGTTCTTCTCTTTAGTTTCCCCCTTTTAAAAACTGCCTCCACCAGTCAGCCTCTTCTCCAAGTCCAGTTCAGCGGGGCAGTAGAAAAGCTGTGCAGTTTCAGAATGATTTCTTAAATTGCTCCAAGACTCTCTTACACTGGACTTATCTGAGTTATTGAGAAAAAAAAAGAGACAAGCTTGCCTGCCTGCATTGATCTAAAGCAGAATGAAGCAACTTACTTCAAAGGAAGGATTTAAAATTCTCCCATGTTCTAATGTCCCAACTAATTCTCTCATGTCCTAGACCGTACCAAAGCTAACTTCTATAGCAGTTGGATATTAAAAAAGAAATGCCCAGGGACCTCTTAGGACTTCTCAGCTTTGTAGCATAACAACAAAAGCTTGCTTAAGAAAACAAGTTATTGCAAGTCTGCTGAATGTGGAAGAGCTGTACTTGAAGACTTTCTTGAAGAATGACACCCATGCAGTTCTGCAGTTGTCCAGCATCCTCTATATGCCAACATGCCTAATCACTGCTTGGATCGAGTCCACTCGCAGAACTGTTTCGAGCTAGTTCTGGGAAGCACTACTGTGAATTTTCAGAATATTCAGAATTAGTTTCTGCCATCATTTATAGAACGAATCAACCTGGGGTAGCATAATTAAAGTCAGTTTTGCTCTTTCGTGTTTACTTTACAGTTGTGCAACCGCAACAGAAAACTCATTTAAAACAAGCAGATTCCTAGAAACATCCCCTTACCAAGTTTTAAAATAGCATAGCTCTTGCACACACACACACATGCATGCAGAGCGCTGGCCAAAGTTGCAAACGGAAAAATAACAGAGGCAGGGTTTAAGTCTATATTTAGGCACCTAAATAAATGACCCGCTTTTCGAAAGCCCTCACTAATGTCAACTGTGCATATACGATCTTGAAATAAGCATTTATCTACACCTCAATAGCCACAAAACCAAACACCATATTTCCAGGACTTTCTAAAGAAAAGGACTGAGCCTGTATGAGCCATTTTAAGCACCTCATAGGAATTCACTGCACACAGTAGTTCTTTCTGAAAAAGAAGCAAACAAAAAAGAAAACAACAATCACAAAAAACATAAGAGACTAGAAAGGTTTTGTACATGTGCGATTATTTTAAATAGTTCTACTTTTCTCAAGACCTTCCTGTGGGAAAGGCCTCTGCAATAATTATTAATAAAACAAGAAAACGCAAATAATATGTTAACTTTGGACCACATTGTCTGCAGGAAACATGAATCCAAAATTACAAACAAACCACAAACATCTGATGTTCTAATACTGTCACTCTATATTTAAAAAGCAAATGTGCCTAAAAAGACTTTTAAATTAATTTTTTGATAGACACACACAAAAAAAAAGCTGGATAGAGCTGGAAGATGGACTGATGAAATTTAGCCATGTTACTGGAAAGGCCACACTGAGAAAAAAAAAATGTAAGAAATAAAAAAGAAGCTGTTTTCTATTATCTTTGACCTCAGAATTATTAAGTCTGGTAATATTTTTTGATAGTCTTAACAAGGCCGATTTCCATACCAATGTTTCCAAAAATCTATTTAATAACTCTAATCCAATCTCAACATTGGAAATAATTACTAGCCTACCGTAAGCCACTCCAAGCAATTGCGCCAAGCACCCTAGGAAGGCACTTTCAGAGATCCTTCTTATCTCACTCTACCAGATCTCATATTGCTCCTCACTCACTCAGCATCATCAATGGTCCTAGTTTCCTTCCCAGGAAACTGCATCTCCTTTAAACTTAAGGGTGTCCAGAGAGCCGGTGGTACAGATGTAAATTGCGGTTAGATATATCTAACAGGATGCAATAAATACATTGGTCTTCAACACTACTGAGTTGCCCTTCACCCATTTTTCCACAGAGGGTCAATTTTGTTGCATAAAACACCAACACGCTGGCACAACTCAGCTTCCCTCCACACAGCCTGGATCTACAAGCCAGAACTGGCCTGAGGCCAACTACCCACCGCAACATCAGCGAAAGCAGAAGTACCTCTGAGCACCCACACTTGAGGTGCACGGCCTGATTTCCATGGCTGAAGGGACAGCCTCGGCACTCTGCAGTTTTAGTGCAGCTCCCAGAGTCAACGCAGAGCTTTTCAAGGCACGGAGGGCTCAACCGTGGCCTCTGGAGCGCACAAGCCGCAACGCAGCCCTGTCTCTCCTGCCGCCGTCCTCTCATCCCGCAGCCGAAGCCCAGTGCGGATCAGCAGCCTCCCAAGGCGCGCGTGCCGGCTCCCAGGCTGAGGGGTGACCCTGCTGCTAGAAGCCCTTTCCTCCCGCTGCCGCTGCTCCATCAGTGACTTCGAGGGGGCACCAGGGCCACCGGGAGCAAACAGTCGGCATCCAACTGCGGTAAAAACCAGGCGGGCGCAGGCGGCGCGCGCCAGGAGGGCTCGCGTGGGAGCAGACCCGGCCGCTCCGACCTTCCCAGCGCGACGGACGAGCTGCCTTTTGGAGGCTGCCAAATTCTGCGGCTGCCTCTGAGGTTTAATGCAACAAAACCCAGGACGCTCCTGCCGTTCCAGCGACAGCTGGATAAGCTAAAACACTGCGGCCTTGGGATCCATTCCTCCCAACAGATTTTTTTTTTTTTGGCAGACTTAAATCTATTAAGGAAAAAAATGGGGGAGTAACAGCGCAGACCAGAGAAAAAGCAAGGTTAGCTTGTTCAAAAGTTTGGTTTGCCCATACCATTGCCAGTGTCACATGCCAGGACTACGGGACCTACACCTGAGCAGTGCAGCACATGCTCTCGGGATAACTTCAGGAGGTCCTTTTCTCCTGGAAGGCTCCAGACAAGCTTGGCATGTTGGATAGATGGCTACATGACATCACCCATCAGGGACTCCTGCTATCACCATCTATTTCACCAGCTCACCCTGACTGGCTGCATATGATCTCCCTAAAGCTTCACATGGCATAGGGCAGAGATTTCAAGGACAGAAATCATTGCCATGGTAGCTTTCATGCATCTCTTTGATGCTTTAAAATACTTCAGTGCCAAATTAAAATTACAATTAAAAATATATATGAATAAATGTTACGGTCTATAAATAGTCATTCACTGTTTTACCTAACCACGTGCTTTTCTGCAGTCATCTCTGCAAAGACAAGGAGCAAAGCCTGGAAAGCAGAGCCTAGCTTTGGGCATTTTAAATATTCAAGTTTCTGAGCCAATGTTCTTACTGGGCAGAAAGAACAGAAGAGCAGGTCTATCCAGAACAAACACACATATAATTTTTACTATGCTATGCAGTATTGTTATATTAACCATACACTGGACTTAGAGAAAATTTGTGTGTGCTTTCTTGTATTATGCTGTGCAGATGTGTGTAAGAGCAGGTCATATTTAAAAAGAAGTCATAGAGGCTTTCTGAAACATGACAAAGATTTAAGAAAGACAACAAAATGACTACTCCACCTCAGGTCTCATGATAGATACCCTTCAAAGTGTATAGCCATTTAAAGAAAGGGAAACAACACAAAATCTAACTATTACTGGTGCTTCGCTAAAGCCTTCTACCAAACTGCCTGTTGGCAGGGGGCAAGTTACTGCAGGCCAGACTCAACTATTACAAATAAAACACCCAAAAAAACAAAAAACAAAACAAACAAACAAAAACAAAACAAAACAAAAAAACACGCAAGAGCACAAAAATTCAGATATTGAAAACTAAAGCCCTAATTCTTCAAACACTTAAGTGGCTATATAACACTGCTCATATCAGTAAACCTATTGAAATTCATCTGTCTCCTGTGCTTAGAAATAAGTACCGGATCAGGAGCTAATACAGATATGTGTTGTCATCAAAATATTCCCAATCCCTGTTTTCTTTGCTGAAATGCATGTTTAGTATTGAGTAAATACTGAACAATCCTTTTCCCCCTCTTCATAGTTGGAAAAGCTTTTCTTAAAAAGTTTTAGATTCAAGAACATCTCTGGAAACAGCAAATCGAGATGCCTTACAGTGCGAGATAACAAGATCCTGCCAGAAAGGGAGATTTGATAGCTGTATTACTGCACATGTGTCCAAGCAGAGAGGCAAGTTTTAGTGCTGTGATGATTAACATTTCATTACGAGCAGCCCCCAGGCAGAGAAGACCCCGTGCCAACAAGAAAAACAATGGAGAGAGCAGAAGACCCCATGACTCTGCAAACTGCACAAAGAGCTGCTCCTTCCAAGCAGGAAAGCTCTTGAGGACCTGGAAGTATGTGTTGACAGCCCAGCAGCGGGGAAAGCCAGAGCGTGACTAAGTGTTGTTCTGGCCAGTGTTCGTGCACCCTTCCCTGCCTCGCAAACCCCACGCCACACTATTCTGGAGGCCTCCATGTGAGAAACATGGACCTCATTTAATTGCAGCCTTTTTTTTTTTTTCTTCCTCTCTCAAATGTGGTACTGCTAGGAAGAGTGAGCAGGGATAGACTGAGCAGGGTGTCTCACAGAAACTTAAAAAGACTCCCTAAAACCAGAGCAACCATGAAAAAATATTAAGTGATAAACTCAACTATAAACACCTGCTTGGTGATGACAGTGGGTGGTAGGAAAGAATTTGCTTCCACCAAGTCTGATCTGCCTTTGGAGGTGCAGCTGGAAGATCACCCTCCTGAAAATGTGGTAACCTTGTTCCTCACTGCAGTACTCAGCCACCTTCCAACATTTCCAAAACCTCAGTGCCTGCCTGGTGCACGCAGGGATTTCTCGCAGAAGGAAGAAGCTGGAGCGCTCGGGCACTCCAGGGATCCAGCACAGCTCCTGCTCCACCAGAAGATGCCCAAAGAAAACCTGCAGCTGACAGAAATCAGGCTGTCACGGCTCAAGCCAGGTGTTAAAGCAGGACCGTAACTCTTCCTTGCCTCAGGTCAAATTCAAAGTCAAAGTAATGACAGAGTGGCACCAGGAAACCATGTGGCAACGAGAGCTTTAGCATCAGGCTCATGCCGGAATGAATTCACTCACTCTGACAACAAGGACATGGCTCTTCTCCATCCTTCTTCAGCTACTGTTCTTTTAATTCTATGAAAATATAAAAGACTACCTGCAAACTATTGTATTTCCCATACTAGTACTACTCATACACCTCCAAAACTTCATATTTTGACTGACAATTTAAATGATACCAGCTGGAGCCCCCAAGCCTCCACAGCACGGGGAACGCACCGCACACACACACCCCTTGGCAACACAACGGCCACATGGGCTCACTGCCGCTTTCCATTTTATATTTCCATTACGGGTAAGTCCAGGTAAAACTCCCTAAAGGTTTTCCCATGATAGTATGTTGGGGGGCTGTATTTGGCAGAAAAGTGCTAACATGCTTGGATTGTAGCTTTATATAAAATGCTTCAGCAACTAGGGGATCATAGCAGCCGCTTCCTGGGATGGGTGGTGGCAGGCAGGTATCTGTCCTGCAGGACTGCTGCATCCCCAGGGGCAGAGACGAGTCAGAACCCCAACTCAGCCCCATGAGGGGCTCACTCTTAGGAAAACACACTGAATAAGACCACAAAACACAAGTTACAGTTAGAAGACTGCTTTTCCTACCTAGGAAAGGGCTGAGATTTGGATTCTATTTTTTTTTTTAAATTATTACTTATTTTTACCAGAGCCAAGATTGCTCGTGACCAAACCTCAGGTGTTGCAAACCACAGCACAAATGCTCACAGCGGGGACCGGTAGCTGGTTTGGACCACAGAGGGCAGAGAAAAAAAAAAAAAAAAAAAAAAATCTTCAGCCATAGAGGCATATTCTCTTGTCTTCATACTGGCTGGAAAACATCAGCACTAAGAGTCATCTGTAAGTTTTTTATAAGACAGATTGGTGAGGCATCGTAACATACATTTGGCACATTACAGCTCAATAGTTTGCAACTTCAGTTTCATCTTCTTTGTTCTGTCCCATGATATCACCTTGGGCAAGCATGTATATGTTAGCAAGGCACTCTGTTCCTAAAAGGTGATTAAAAATGCATTCTTTAAAGGAAAATATATGGAAGCGACTTTGGAGCCCTAGTTTTTTAGCTTCTTTCATTTTTTGATATCTGTTTGTGGAGCACATGTAAATTTCTTCCTTGAATTATTTAAATCCCCCAGTGCTTTTCTCAGAAAACCGAACCCAGATGCCCAGTCTAAACGTGACTCCCATGCAGTCAAGTAGAGTTAGTCAAAAACTGGAATTTTCATCCACTGAGAAATCCAAGTATTTTAAAAGACATATATTCAGAGCAAATTAAGATGAAAATATTAAACACCCGCCCTTCTCAGATCTGAAAGTTCTGAAGAACTGCAGTAAAAAAAATCTCAAAATAGTTCTCAAAATATTCCTTCTCTTTTCTTTTTGGAGGAGGTGTCATCTTTTTTCTTGTATTGCTTTATAAAGCTGAAGAATTTGTAAATCTAACACTGACTGACAGTCGCTCATCCTCCTCCTGCTACTCCCTGTTACTTCAAGGAGCCAACAACACGCTGCAGGAGAGGAGCGAGAACAGCAAGTTTTGCCTCTAGTGCACAGCACCTCACTTAGATTACCACTGCCAGGTTTCCAGGAGGAATCGCTATTTTATGAAATCTGCCTTCCTTGCTGCGAGATATATATATATATAAATTAAAAAAAATACACTGATGGAGAATTGCTTGGCAGCTCTACAGAAAACACACAAGTACAAGCAACAACAGAAATCCAATAAGGAAGGAAGGAGAATTAAATTAGGATTTCTTGAAGCTGCACCAAGAGACATTTTAGATAAACATATTCCAAGGAAGTTAATATGCTGGTTAACAATATTTCAAATAAAGAAATAGAAAAAGAAAAGCAAAGAAAACAACACCACACACTACCTGGTGCTGCTGGTGCCTGGGGTTCCAGCCCTGGCCAGGCCACCCAGGGACCGGTAGGTTGCTCAGGACTTCCCTCCTCCCGCTGCATTGCAACACCACGTTTGTACAGTTGCCTTTTAAAAACTGCTCGTCTTTCATGAAAGATTAATTTTACTTCACCAAAAGGGAGGAAAAAAAAAAAAAAAAAAGAGGACACCAGCAAGCGTTCTGGATTGTTGTATGAGAGGGATAAAAATAAAGTGGACGGGCTTCCCCAGCAGAAGTAGAGCACTCAGAGGAAGGGGGGGGAGACACCACAAATAAGGCTGCCCGCACACGTTACACGGCGGTTCGTATTTTTGAGGCCGCCTGTTCCCCCCTTGCCATGGTCCAGGCCGCCCCCGGGAGCAGAGTCCGTGCGGAGCGGAGGCAGGAGCAGCAGCTCGGGGGTGCTCGGGCTCCTTATCCAAGCAGCCGCCATGGCCCAGGGGTGCCGAGGGCCTTGCCACTGCAAGAGCCCCAGCCCTACCTACGCGGGGGCTCATCCTTGCACCCAGCTCCTGTCACTCCTGCCCGGCCTTGCCAGGCCCAGGCATGAGGAACCAGGACACTGAGGTCCGTGTCTTACAAACCGAAGTGGGATCCACTAGCTTTATGCATCTGACCCGATTCCCAAAGCACCCGCCGGGACAGAGGCCTCCCGCGTGCCCCGTGCAAACCTGCCGGACGCCACCTCAGACACCTGAAGCCCAAGGGGCACCGCAGATGGCTGTGAGCGCTCGGTGACCGCCGTGCTCACCACGGCCTCCCTACACCTCTGTAACGCATCCATCCTCCTACCGGCCTCGTTTCCCAAGCAGACCCATTGCTGCCGTCAAGCAGGACCCCAAAACCCCAGATCTACACTCAAACCCCTCTTTGACCCCCGCATGGACATGACAGGAGCTGCTCGGGTCTAATGGCTGCGCAGCCCAAAGCCGCTCAGGTGCATCTAGGCAAAAATCATCTAAATGCACCTTAATGAAGATGAAGGGAACATGCACCAATTTGCCAGCGTTTCAAACACCTTGCAAGCCAATATCTACGCTTTGTGCAAAAAAAAAAGACTAAAGAGAGCAGAGATTTATCTGGCAGAGCAGGCGACCTCCAGCTGGGCTGCCCTTTCCAACCTGCATGCACAGCCTGAAACACGGACCGTGCCCTCGGAGCCGTCACCAGCACGCAATTTGTTTGCTTCCTTCGGCAGCAATTCCCGGCTCTCCACCCGCACGCGCCGGAGACTGGTTTTGCAGCCATTTCTCCGCTCCCCTTCGTGCTTCCTCTCTCTTCCCATCACCCGTACTTTCCGATACTGAAAAGAGCCACAAGGCTGAATCACGACAGCTGCTTGAAAGGCTTGAGGCAGGACTCCCAGCACCACTGGAAGGGTATTTAACACCCCCAACCCCTCACTTGAAAAGCAATGAGTTCCCAAAGCTGGGGCAGCTTCAACACGCTTCAGACACATTCTGCAAGTCACTAGACTAGAAACAAACCTCATCTGACATTGGGAAGTCCAATTTCCCTTAGCTTGGCAGCAATATAAAACATTCTTTGTCATGAGGGTGGCAAGCAAGTGGAAATGGAAAATATGATATTGTGACTATCAAAAATTCAGAGCTACAGTTAGGGTATCATGACTTACCAAGCACCTTGCTGCAGCTCTGCAGATGTACCATGTCCTCCCATGCATCCTTATCCCAAGGAAGCAGAAGGTAGTTTGACTGAGGCTAGTCCTCTTCCAGTGCTCTGCGTGGATGCAGGGCTGGTGAGCTGTACGATGCAAACTCTGCTGGGTGCCAGAGACTGAATTTCCCCTCCAAACATATTATAATGGCTTGCTCTCAAGTCACCTCTAATTTTTACTGTCTGATGCAAACCAGGTTTCATGTACTGCCATGAACAGTCTGTTGGGACCATCACGTTTCAAGAACTTGCTAATCAGCTTTCCATTGAATAATCAGTAGAAAAAAGAAAAAAAAGAAAAAAAAAATATTTCATTCATTTTACTTATACATTTACTTATACATATACATTTCTCCCTGGACAAGAGTGAATGACCAGCACAGAGAAATCTCTTATTTACCAATCTGTGCAAATAGGTGCCAAAGGTGTAATTACCTCAGAAATTACTCTTATTTTGGAGAGTAGAGATATCATGTCATTAAATAGAAAAATCTCCTTGAAGCCCCAAATATTAATATGTTGTTTACATTCTACGGAACTATTAAAGTTCTACAAAGTGAAAGAACAATCAAAGCTATTTTAACAATATGGGAAAAAGCTATCTGTTGAAACTTATGACCTGTTGGGGATCAAGACTTTTTAGTGGACCTGCATGTAAGTTATCATGATTACCACACTTCTTCCAAGAAATTATCCTGGACTTACACTCAGCAGAAAAATATAAAATGAAGTGCAAGACCTGCCAGCTTTAGACTTGCCATTCGCTGAAAAGCCCTTAGGCAGAGAACTCACTGCTAAGCAACCCAAAGGTCTGGAAAAAAATCAAAGCGACTTTTTGCAGCCGTGGGGATCTGGACCTTATTCTTTTCTTGCTGTACATAATTTTTTAATGTCAAATATTCTTTATATTAACGTGCTCTTCTGTCTTGGGCAAGGACAAAGGAGGCGAGACTTCTGTTTTCTCAATTTTAAACTAGTACAGCTGCCATCAAAGGTTGATTCCCACTTTTATGTCAGGAAAACCATACTAACCTATTGTAGAAGGTACCTCAACAACCATCTAGTCCATCCCCCTGCTCTGAAATAGGATCAAAGAGACCTAGAATATCCCTGCAGCTTGCTCCGTAATGATCCTTAAAAATTTCTTCTGATGCAGATTCTCCAGCCTCTCTAGGTAACTTCTTCCAGTGATTCCCACCCTTACGGTTAGAATCCTCTTCTTTAATGTCTTGTTTAAAGTCTCCTCTGCCACACGCCTGTGTCAACGTGCCATTTTCTATCCTATCTTAGGAGAGCAGGGGCTATGGGAGCTTGCGCCTTGCTCATCTTCAAGATTCTTAGAAACCAACAGAAAGAGCAAAGGAGAGACAGGAACAAAAAGCACAGACTGGGCAGAATTCCTACATTAGTCTTATTCTCACATTAGATAAGTTTGTCTTTCTTGTTTTATTCTAAATGCCAGCGTGTGGCAACACCAGCTGCTAATTCAGAGACTCACTTGGCATGCCAAGATTCATGTCACTAAGATTCACATCCCCTACTTAATTCTTCTGAGATGCACCAACACTTGCTGAAAGACAGATTTACTTGGTACTCTTAAAAAATAAATAATAATAATTAAAAAACTTACCTGATGAACAATGCTACCTCAAATCACATGCCCCCCAAACTCAAAGCTCTTTGTCTAATGAAAACTATTACTGCTTTTTAATAAGTTCTTCAGCATTTAAAAATAGCACTCCTAATTTCCTGCTCCACCGAGCACCACCTTGACTTCAAGTCAAATTATTCACAACCTCTTCTCCACTGGCCCCAGGGGATAGAAGTCTTGCACTTTGGGGCTAAGTACTTCTCTCAACAGCTGCGTGAAGCTCTCTGAAGCAGGCAAGAGGAGTGAGCTCCTAACAGTATCAGACATCAAAGTTAATCCACCTTTTCTTTTCCCTGCTGTTTAACCCAAATGTTGTAGGTTAACAAGCAGTGACACTTGAAGGATTTCTTTGAAGCAACTTAACGTTCAACCACATTAGCTCATGGGATAGTAGTGTTGTTAATTCAAAAGTCCATCAAAGAAACTAACTTTACCATACAAACAAGGTTTAACAGTTTTAATTTGCACTAGTTCCATCCAGATGTATTTCTCCTAGCAAAGGAAAAAAAGAAAAAAAGAAAAATGTCCCCCTACAGCACAAAACAGAAGAGTGCAATGCTGGCTCTCGAGTCTCAGCGCTAACTTTTAGAAGAGGTTTCACCCACAAAACTAGTACCTCGATCCTGCAGAGAGCTATTTGTAGAACAGGGATGGTACAGGGATCTGCCTGCAAAGGGAGTTGCCTAAGATCAAGTCCTAAAAATGCTGTGTGAACTAGCAGAGCTTTCACGTGAGCTCAGTTCACACTTCAGCCTTGCACCAGGGCTGGCGGTACCACAAGGGCACGAAGAGCACAGAGACCAAGAGCGGGTTTGAACTCAGCAATAGAGTCTTCACATTCTGCTTTCTTACTCTTTTTCAGTAGTTGTCTATAAACACTTCTTCCACTTTTTTTTTTTTTTTTTAAAAACTTCCAACAAAAACCTTTGCATATTTTTGTAAATCACTTTCTGTGTTCATTACCTTATTCTTTCTTGTTTGATACTTCATGCATTCAAAATACTCTGACAGATAACTGAGTCTTTTAAAAGTCTGGGGCCTTCGTGAGCTGTCTGGCTTTCTGGAAACCTGACAGTCACCAGAGGCTTTAACATAGCCCCCTGTTCATTATTTCATTAAACAACCTCCTTCTGTGATTACATTTTTGCACGTAAGCAGCAGAAGGAAACAGTGCACCCTAGTGTGCCCTACTTTCACATAAAGCTAGAAAAATGTTCTAAGCAAATGTAGGAAGAAATTTTACAATGTCTGCCTTTTTAAATTCAAAAGAATTAATCTGAATGAAAACTTATTTTGACAAAATACCCTAAATGAGGGGTTGGTCAAATTGTAAAGTATTTAAGTAGTAAGTAGTAATTAATAATAATAGTAATTTAAGTAATTACTTAAAGTATTTACTATATTTACTTCATTCCCAGTATCCAGTACCAAGAACACCCTATCTAAACATCCAGCACTCCAGCTTTGTTCTGATGGCCTCCTTAGATTATTTTTGAAACCAATGCAATAGGGGAGAAAAGTAAAAAAAAAAAAAAAAAAAAAAAGAAACTATTCAAGCACTGCCCACCTTTGGGATTCAGTTCTCCAGAATCTCAGATCTCAGACAAGTCTTTGAACTTGGATACTGTGGATCTGTAGGTGACAAAAAGAGGAGGTTCTGTCCCTGCAAAGTTTCGCTCAGGTTTGGGGGGATGACTGCTGATCAGTTTGGTTCACACAGATTGCTTTTCCCAGGGGAGGAAGATAAAATCCCCAAACAAACCCCAGTTTGCTGCGCTGATAAAGCTCATGCTGACTCCAAACGAACTACTTGCAAACCTACAACAAGATCTGGAGGACACTGCAGAAAGAAGGTTTGTGAACACAGGGGAAACATACATATTCATTAAATATAATTATATTCATACAACAAAAAGATTATTTAAAATTACTTTGGCCCTCAAAACATGTTACAAACCACCAGAAACAATTATCCCCAAAGTGGAAGAAAATTACTCCAGCAAGTAAAACCGTAGTATTTATCCAGAGCTTCGAGCGCACTCTGCAGCAGCTTCTCCCCAGTTTTCTCCTTGGCCAAAGGAGCCCCAACCTTCATGACACACGTGCATGGGACTCTCCTGCAGGCCTTACCTCTGCTGAGGGCACAACTAATGCAAACATGAAATCAGACTCTAAAATAAATGGGACACAAACAAACATTGCTTAGGACTTGGCAGGTCACATCTTGATTTAGCTTTGGTGCAAACCTTTTCTGAGGATTATTTTTGCTCTTTCCTATAAATGGCACGTTGCTGGATGTGTCCTATTTCTGCTGAAGAAACAGGCTATTGCTGTTTTCCTTCACCGTTTTCTTCAGAATAACATTTTTTATTGACAGATACATGTAGAGGATGGAAATACTTTGGTCTATATTTACAAGTAATAAGAGAGAGAGTGTCCCAGGCTGCTAGTTACAAAACAAACTTTTTACAGTGTGTCTATATAGCTTTTTTATATACAAAAAGAAAGTGCACGCAGGTCAACCCACTCTCCCACAGAAAAGCCATAAAACGGCTTTAAAAGAAGGCTAAAATTGTGAAAGTACAACCATTTTGTTTTAAATGGTACTGCTTAGGAAGTGACTTATAGTAATTATTTTATATGCATTAAATTCCTTAACCAAGCAACATATCCCTCCCCCCCCCCCCCTTTTTTTTTTTTTTTTTTTTTTAAATTCTAACACTGCCATGGTCTTATTATACATATAAAACAATCTGGACTTTGACCACAGAGCATTTTGGTACTGTCTTTAAACTACAGCTTTCTGAAGTGCTAGACTCTATAAATCTCAATGCTATACACTTGTTCCTCTTGGGTACAGGAAGGGGCCCAGTTTAATATGCACTTAATTCAATTAAGAGCTATATGGCAACAATCACTAGTAAATTTTAACTTCTCCTCCACACATCATTTACTAACCTCCCATTAAACACAGTTATTAACCTGGTTTGTTTATAATTGCTGTATTTTCCATGAATGAACAAAAGCTACTTATGAGGTTCTGCCCAGCGCCGCTTGTTCATTCACGGCGTGGGACTGAACGCGGACAGGCGCAGCCAGCTGGCATCCCGACAGCACAAACAGCAGTCAATGGGCGCACAGAGGCAGGTCAGCAGAGAAATGTTCTTCCCAGAAGAAAACACCATACTGGAATATTTAAAATTCCATCGTTGAGCATTTACAGCTGAAAGAGGCACCACTCTCAGGTGCCCGATCGCACAGAGGAGCCAGTGTTTGCATTTACAGCCCTCCTTACAGGTATAACCATTCTCCAGATCCAGCAGGTTGCAGACTCTGTAAGTGCATTTGCTCTAAAGTTTGACACAAAGTGTTGTTAGATATCAGCAAGTATTAACTACCAGCATTACCACCAGCCTCAAACATCTGTCTTCCATCATACAAACCTCAGGAAAGGAGTTGCTCTGGATAGGTGAGCGAGGAAAAGATGTGACCGCAGGTAGCTGGCTGGTAACTCATGTGCAACCAACTGCTCTTTCATGAAATGACCCACCATGCCCAAGCAGAGAGGGATACGGGACATGCACCCCACAACTTCCCAGTGAGTCACATTCCGCACCTTCCATTAACAAAAGTTAAGGTTCTTGGGGTGAAGCTCCAGTTTGCTGTTCAGGATGGCCCATCTGCTTGACACTTCACTCAGTCTAAGGCAGCAGCAACACAGCTGGGCATGATCCATTTTAAACTAACTGATTTTGGACAGCAAAGCCATAGAGACAATTGACTTCCCACTTGCAGGACTAACCCAGAAATGGGAAAGACGCATGAAAATCTCACATGCAGATCTGAACTGAAAAAAAAAATAAAAGCTCTTTGTCATTCTCAGCCAAAATAACATGCTAAAAAGTTTTGTGTATGTGTTTAATTCATGTGGAAGTATATGACTCAAACAAAACATGTTGTTCCCATTTGGCAGCATGTTTAATGCATGCAGAACAACAGAAAAAGACCACTGTATCTAGACTTAATTCATAAAAATCAGCAAAAAACCCAGATTTTTTTTAAAACCCAATAAACTAGTGAATAGGAAAGATACAGTATGTGCTTGTCACACTGACTTCAGAACCCTCAGAGGATGGGGGAATTGCATGCAGGTCATCTGCCTCCTGGATCAACCCCATTAGCAACTCCCATTTTGTAATACTTATATTTCAGAGAGACAATTTCAACATTTAGCATGATCGAGTGCACAAAGCACGTGTAAGACAAGACCTGTACTCTAGGTCCCTGTAGTCCTGAAATTTGAGGCATAGCATACAAAAGTAAAGAGACTTCAACATGCACAGAAACATCATAATTCTCCACAGGTGGCTGACACCAATGTGGAACATGACCCCCATGGCTATGGACTGATCCCTGGATCTCTGGTTTTGCAAATGAGAAGAGTTTGGAAGAGGTAGAGAAAACAGTTGAAATAAAAAGCACAAGAACTTTATTCTTATTCCTTATTTTTAAAACCACTATGAAATCATCTTGTTTTGCTTCATGATCAGAAAGAAGCACCGTTCCATTTTCCCAGCATCATTAAGAAGTCCTCACAGGTATTCCAAATAGTATTTCCACACAACACTTGCTCACCCAATGTATTTGTAACTCAGGAGCAATTACCCATATGGCAGATTGTCTTGGGGCCTGCTCATTTGTCTTCCAACTATTATTCTGCTTTTCAAATGACAAATTCCTTCCCTTGCACTAGCAGATGGGGAAATGTCATCTCCCATTCTTAGAGGAGTTTTGACCTGTGTTCTGACTCCTGTATTAAATAGAGCAGAAGTCTACAGACCTACATACGATTTATGCGATTTTCTCATGCATGAGCTCCGCCATCAACAATGTCAGCAGAAACATGCATGATTTTCCATGTAGTTCATGTCAGTGGCCATTTACTATGCAGCAAGAGCCTGGGAGTAGTGGTGAGGAAAATCAGAGCCCTTTTATTTAAATTTATATTCTGCAAAATCATAACAGAGAATGAAAATATTAGAAATTGGCTCAAGGTTTAGACTGAGATTCAAAAAGCTGAAGGTTCAAAAGTGCTTGGGAACACTGGCAGCTACTTATAGCCTGTTAGTACATGTGGGAGCACAGAGAGAAGACATAGCTTGAATGTTTTGAGGAATACAGACAACATTTAAAGCCATAAGACTTTCAGCCACGCTTCTGCAAGGCAGCAGAGCCTGCCCCAGGACCAGGCAAACATGAAAAGCAGTAGCTAGAAGACAAGAAGTGCCAAGAAAGGGGACATCTGCAAGGCTCTGGCTTAGCAAGGGCAGAAGGAAAATGAGCATCTGCAGTGGGCACTTGCTCCTAGGGACACGATGAGTGATGGTGGCTCTTTTGATGGTAGCTGCTTTGAGAGTTGCCCTCCTTTTGACGGCATGCAAGCAGATGTGCTTGGCACCACACATAGCATTGCTGGAGATGACAACAAGCTCCAAACAGAGGGGAAACAACAGCATTTTATTATGGTCAACATCTGGCAATATCCACCATACTTGAAGACTGCAAATCAATTTGCATTATAGTCTTCTGAGTTTGAAATTCATCACATCTTATACTTGGTCTGCAGAGAAAAATGTGATGCCTTGGTCTTTTGGAGGAGAAGGAAGAAACAGTTTGCACAAAGCCTCTTGAGACTTGTACTGCCAGTGAAGACGAGTGGCAAAAAATATAGTTGCCAAAACAGAGAAGAAATCCTATTGCACCTCAGCTGAACAAGACTGCAACAAATCCCCACCAGAGTTGGGCAACTTATGATCCTCCATGAGAACAGGGCCTGCTTGTAGAGCAAGGGAGAGCGAGCCCTGGATTGATAACTGGAGGTACAACTCACAGTAGCTGCATGAGTTCTTTCGACTTCTATCCACATATGACTGATTTTGTCCTTTTTCTATCATTACTGCAGGCTCCCCTTGGCCTGAGCAGTTGTGACAGTAGAGGACAGTTTGCACCCACCAGAAAAACACCCTTGCAGTTACCTCGGGCAACTCCTCAAAGCCATCCCCAGCAGCAGAAGCAAGCACAAGAGGAATTATTCTTAACCGTGGGAGTCCATGAGCTCACCATCATGATCTATCATTCATTCCACAGCTACAGTTGTAAGCCACTTTTTATAAACAGCATTACCAAAACTGCATAAGATTGTTTCCAACAGTAGTAGTAGCAACGGGGGAAACCTACTATTTGCCTGTCTCCGTGTCATCTGTGCAGTATCTGTTGGACATATAAGGCTAATTCAGTTACTTCAATATTAAGGTAGGCAAAAGAAAGAAGCAATTAAGAGTGAAGCAGCTGGATTCAACTACAGTATACAATACATCATCAGTTTTTCCTCTTCCTGATTATTTGTTATAAATGTATAAATGTTACACATTAGACCACAAACCCTAGCATTCAGGCCAAATTATTGTTGCTTATGAACTTCGCTATCCCTTTTGTAGATGGAGTGGGACTCTCTGATTTTCACATTTAATAATAATACATTGTACAATTAATTCTTGCCCTTCCATTCATCCTCTCTTTTGCCAAACAGAGGGACCATGGTTCCAGATGGGATCATCAAGCAGCAAAAGCTTTTCACACACAATTAAACCAGGAAACTTATTGCCACAGGATGCTGTGGATGCCAAAAATATAAAGTGGGCTCAAAGACACAATTACACAAATTCACAAGAACAAATACTAATAAAAAAGTTAACTAGCTATTACGCATAGCCTCAGAGTTGGCAAGCAAGTCCCCAAAGCCAAGAGCTCGAAGAGAGCTTTGCTGAAGCTATTGCTGTGTACTTGCCCAGGTTGGACATTCTCTTCTATGTATCCCTGGTCACTTCCCTCCTGGATTGTCCCAGGACAAAGATGTGAAAACAGTCATGATCCCATCCTGAGGCAAAAAGCTCTGTCTGGAAAAAACAGCAGGAGGTAAAGATGGGATCAGAAATGCAAGTAAGTTCATGGGACAAATAATTAATATATATTTTTAAAAAGAGGGAAGGCAAAAGTTAAAGACTATATTTACAGAATGAGGGTTTGTACAGTCAGGACTGGATGGGACTCGAGTTCAAGGGATTTAAAAGCCAACTACATTAGCTACCCCCTTACTACCAACAGGAAACCCATGTTATGCCAGTGGGGTAGGGGAGCACATAGCCCTAGCAGTCCTATTAGGCAGTAGTCCCTGGCTAACAAATGAGTTTCAGCATCTGGGATGGAACCCAACACGTCTCAGTTAGCAGTGATGTGTATTGGCTCTCCAACTACCCGAAGCACAAGACACACTCTAACATACAGACCAATTACTCGATAGAAGACAATGATTGAAGGTTGCAGATGCAGTTGCATAAGCGTCTTCACTGCCAGCGTGTTGGCAAAATCGTTGCTTAGAAAGAGCACAAATGACTGCATACACCAACAAGCTGTGCATCCTTCTTTGCCTCCACCAGTTCTTCCTGGGCGTTTTTGTTTTCCTCTGCGTTGTCCTTGTTACAAAACTGCTCTCCTTTGCGCATATTAAAGGTCAAGGTGAGGTTCAATTGCATCTTTTTGGAAGGGAGATAAGGCTGGCTAAAAAAAAAAAAAAAATGCCCTTTTTCTACCCTCTTCTGAGCTGTGAGAATCTAAATATGCCTCTTGCTTCAAAGTCCTTCCTTCATTCAGGTACCTGCTCAGACACTGCCTCCCAGCTGGATCACCGATCCTCAGGACAGTGGTTACGCTGGCAGTTGTGCCAGTCAGAGGCTTGGATACCTAGAAATTGCTTCTTTAACTAGGATCCGGATACTCCAAGATCCAGACTGCCCAAATGAAACCCTTCCAACAGTTACACGAAGCATCACTCCCAGGGAGCAAAGGAGGGGACAGATCTACACAGCTGGGAAAGAAAATAGAGCAAAAGGCCCTGTTCAGCAACTGTTCTCCCCTCCGAAGACACAAGGGCATAGAAGATATCGTAGCATCAGACAAGAGTAGCAGACTCTACAGGGAGGTTAGATGCACTTAACTGGAGGAGTTGAGCTGTCGCATTCATGCAGCTGCTCTGCAGCACTTGCAGCATTGACATTAACAGGCAGTAACTGCCAGGATTGTTTTCTGCTGAGCTCTCACTTTCCAAAAAGTCATTACCCAATCAGTATGGAAAGTCATTAGCTAATTCCCTTAGGATCACACTGTTAACAGAATCTGTTGGACTGCCTGGACACTAGCCGAAAATGTAATATATGAACACACAAATAATAAACTTATCTTTAAAGTATTACTCAGCTGCGTCCTCAGCTGCCCTGGAGCAGAGCTCTGTGCTCTTACACCAGCAGGAGAACTGGGTGCTTTTCTGTGCCAACTTCTACTCACCCTACTTCCTGACACAGTTTAGGAGAATCCCCGAACTGTCCTAAATTGCACTAGCTTATAATTCCCCACTGCTGCTGCTCCATTTCTCAGTGCAGGTCCCCTATGCCATGAAGGGGAAGGGTCGCAGAGGTGGCGTAAGCCATGTTGTCTATACGCCAACGGAGAAGAAAACCATCAGCAGTGCCGATGGCATGCTGGGTGCCAGAACAAGGCACACGAGAGCTGCCCTCTTGCAAACAGCCAGAAAACAACTCCTATAGCATCTATGCTAATATAGCAAAAGCAGCACAATTCTTATTCTTGATACAAATTAAAGTTGTACTGCAAGATGAAGCAGTCACTTAAAGAACCAAGAACAACTAACGTGAGATCACAGGCTAAATAAAAACAACCCCAAGAATGAACAGTAGAAAGAGGGCAGGGAATTGGTTGAGGCTCAAGGAAGAATAAGCAAAAGATTTCAAGAATGTTTATGATTTAGTAAAACTGAGTAGACTGGTGAGAGATATTGCAATGTAAGATGAGACTTCGAGAATGACTATTTAAGAAAAAAAAAAAAAAAAAATCTAGACTAAGTCTCAGCATCCAGGCAGAGGCTGGGAAGTCACTGCTAGCCAGAAGCAAGGGTGACACCTTAAGTAAATAAACAGAAAACAAGAAGGCAACTTCTCTAGAAATAACAATTCCGTAAAGACACCTCTTGTCTTCAAGCTGCGTAACAGCTTTCTCTGGCAGCTCTTCTTCCATGAAGGTTTATCATCTTTTGAAGGAGGTCACAGAAACTGCTGGTTACCACTGAGAGGAAAAAAACAGTTTAAATTCCCATCAGATCTGCAAATCCCAAGCACTTCCCTAAACAAGTTGCTCATGCTTCTGATACAGAAGGGGCACATGGCTGCACAGACAGGGACATGACGGTGATTTGCTGATCATCTGGCCTGAGTGGCAACCATGATATTCCAATAAAGGAAACAGGTAGACTTAAAAAGGAAGGAAATAAACTAACAAGTTAACACTCCTAAAAAGCCAGGAATAAAAAGGTGCATTAAACACCTTTTGTTTGATAGTGAGGGTTTTCTTTGATATTATCCAGAATCCTGGTCTTTTAATTAACCAAAACCCTCCCTTACACCCAAGCACCCTGGCTATTAAGAAGCTTATAATCAACCTCAGTGGGTAGCAACAACGGTAACACACAAATCACTTACAGCAGTGCTGGGAGCCGGTGCCAGTGTTATGGTCCCTCCTCTAGTAGTCCTTGGCCATGAGGTTTTGTTTCTCCACTTTGTCTCTAATGTCTCCTATCCCTTGACGATAGGCAGGTAACCCTGACTACATACCCTGACGGGCACTTGCACGAGGCAGCAACTCATCAGCTTTCTTCAGCCATGGATTTACTGGCTCTCACAAAGCACCTGAGAACTATTTTTAAGTGATTAGAAGGAAGCCCCACCATCTCCAAATGCTCAGCTGCTCACCCTTAAGTTAGGTTTCAAGAGGTCCAAGTCAGGTTGCCTGATCTCAGTTAGGTCCAGATCCTGCTCGTACACCCTTGGCAAAAGCCAGACCCAGGTCTCTTCCTCTTGCTGCAAGGATATCAAGAGCGTTTTTGTCCTTCAGCACACGATCCCCAGCAAGGCTCCCCCAGTGCAACCACAACCCAGGAAGCAAAATCCCTCCCTCGCTCCCACAGAAGCAAAGGTGCTGTCTACAAGTGCTGAAGGTTCTCCCATCGTCTTCATTAGCTTAATACGGCACCATGGGAGCCAAGCTAATGAGTCACTGAGCAAGCAGGCAGCTGATCCTTATGGGCAGGTTTTGTCACAGGAGGTAACGGCTTATCTTGTTCTGCTAATAATAAAGAAAGAAAAAAAATCCAGAGGAGTCCTGTTCTCTTTTTATGCAAAAGCCCTAGCGGGGATGAGCGCTGGCAGCTTTCCCAGGCGGCCGCTTGGCACCGCAGACCTAAATACGCCTGGTGTCGCACACTGGCAGTAGGGCCACCGCGCCGAAGCTGGCACAGGTCCCCCACGCCGGTCAGCTCCCTCCTTAGCTCCTTCACACCAAGAAGGAGGGTGGCAAGGCGACCTGCAGACAAGGCACCTCGGGAGTGTGGCTGTCCAAGAGTGGTGCCTCCCGGCGGGCAGTGTATTCTGCACCAGGGATCAGCAGCATCCAGCATCGCTGATGTTTGCACGGTTTGTATACGTAGCATGGGAAGCTGGCAAAAAGAACAGGCAAAGTGGCCATCAATCTGGCTGTAGCTGGGCACTACACTTCTAATTAGCTCTAACCCTCTCTAATTTGAAGACAGGATACACCACACCACATCACACAGCACAAACATCCTTCCATGTGGTACTCATCGAGCTTTTTATAAGCTGAGTAAGTACCACTTAGTACCAGTTTTTGCTGCAGAGAATCTCCCAGGAAACTAAAGCGGAGTCCAAAATAACACTTGAGAAATGTTACGGTTGGATTTTGTGCATATGAGGAATCAAGACAGTTAGTCACAGTAGTTTGCCAAAGTGAAATAATAATTGCAGGTCTGTGGCACTATCTCTTTTCTTAAAAAATATTAGCAAGATAGTCTATGTCCATGATATAGAAGCTGTAATCTGCTTAGAGTGTTTTTTTTACTCATCTCTTCACACCTTTTAGGAAAGGCGACTGTAAGTAGAAAACTCATCCCTACAGCCTAATAGTCAACTGCAATGAAATAGCTCAAAGTCATTCAAACCCATAGAGCACAATCAGCTCTGGTTGCCCCAATGTTTAGAAAGTCACTCTGTAGTATTCTGGGACATGCAAGATTTCTATAGGGAGGACTGTAGGAAAGAAGAGGGGGGTGTAAGCTTTATGATTCTCTGTAACTTTGCATTTTAGATTTTGAAACAAAGAAAGAACTTTAATTGCTATCGTACAAAAAAAAAAAAAAAACTTCAATAATATTTTGTCCTAGAGATTTTTTTTCTTACATGTGTAGTCATGTGTGCTAAGTCACCTTTATAAAGAGGTTCAGAATTAATAGACTTCTTGGATGTTGATAACTGTGTTAGTAAAGACAGACATCATGGATTATAACAAGCATTTCTCCATGAAACAATTCCATTGTATACTGTAAAAAAGCTTCCAACAAAACCTACTAGATGACCCACAGAATTAGTCTAGATTTGGGATATTTTACTGCAAGTCTGTGTGTCCCTCTGAGGAAATCTAGAAGAACAAGTTTATTTATTCTCAGAAAGAGAGGTCTGAACATAATAACAGTCTTCAGATCTGTATAAGGTTAAAAAAAGGACAGCAGTCAATTGTACTCTGAGCCCATTGAGAGTAAAACAANAAAAAAAAAAAAAAAGGCAAGGACAGGGAGTATCTGAATAGTCTCCTAAAAGATGTGCAATGTCCTTCAGGTAGGTTTTTAGAAGAACAGGCTAAGTAAGCCAAGCTTACCTAAGAATATTGGTCCTGCTCCAGGATGGGCAGCTGGATGGCAATTCCCTCTAGCCCTATAATTTTATTAATTTTCTGATCCATATTCTTCCTTGGAGAAAAAATGGTAACTGGCAGAAGACAGACACAATTCACCCCAGATGGCCAAGTGCCATGTCAGTGAATGCCAATCCCATACCAAGAGTATAGATCTCTTTTCTCCAAACTGATCCTATAAGCCAGTGTGGGAAAACAGACATTCAAGCAGTGGCAGTCAATATCCATCTCGAGGCAGCTGAGCACTGGTGAAAAAAATTCAGTAGAATGGAGGTTTCTGCTTTGACCACAAGAGCAAAGCAGATATTTTCAATCCCTCCCTTTAGAATAACTGGGAAAAAGTCCTAATATTCAGTCAGACATAAGTTTTCCCAGGCTGGAGGCTGGAGAATTTACACTCAAAACATGACAGCCAACACAACCAGCGACATTACCTCGATTAGAGACTCTCTGCGAATGTCAGTGACTGGTGCTAGCGATGCGCTGGGCAAGACGACGCAGAGCATGGGGTGCCCCCGAGCTCCAACTCCAGTGGGAAGATCTCTGGTCTTCCTCTGCACCTCCCTGCGAATACTTGTGTTCACTGTCCACAGGCAAAGCCTGTGCTCGGGATCCACAGACAGTTCTGCAGCTTGTAAAGCGGTGGATTGCACCAAAAGGATGAGTATTTTCAACAGAATTCCCCGAGGCAGAGGGAAACATCTGGCACACCCCCACTTACAAAGCCGTCCCTGCCACCCACACAAAGGCTGGACACCACATTGTGCTGTCAAAATCCTCAATCTGTTCTTAAGAACTAAGCAAAAACATTTCCGGCAAAATGAAACTTTACATAAACGTTCTGTTGCCAAATGGTGCCGCCTCCTTTCTGGTTATATTTATGGGGGGAAAGAAACTCATTACTTAGAAAAACAAATGAACAGCTCACTGCCCACTCCTGCCCTGCAAGAGCTCTCATACCCCTGAGAAAAATGACTCTTAACTGCTAAAACAGACTGTTAAATATTAGCAGTGCACCATGACGTAAGGTCATGAATGTAAATTCTATGTTTTCTAGGGTTTTACCTGATCTAAAACTTCAAAACTTCTCAAGTAAAATGTCAGCCAGCCAGGGCAGGGTGCAAAGAGGGGTACGAAGCACTGTCCATCCCAGGAACACGCATGCACATGCAAGGCAACGACAGCAGCTATTTTTCATCCACATCCCAGAGAAACTAGTCATGAGAGTAAGGGGCTCTCCCTCTAAAAGCAAGCTCAGCAAGAGTGCAGATTACAGCCGGGTTTTGCTTTGCCATGTTGAGCACACTGAGGTAGAGTTTAAAGCTCAGACTTATTTTTCTAGCTGCTGGTGAAAGCCAATTACTCCACAAAGACCAAAGAAAGATTTGCAGTGCCGTGGAGGACACGATGGCTCTGGTGTGCTGGCTGGACCGCTGGGGCTCTGGGGAAGGCTGAGTCACACTCAGCAGGGCTCAGCAGGGAGCCTTGGCAGGCTTTTATTGCTCTCTCCTCCGGGAACAAACACCTCTGGGCCCAGATGATGCGTCCAACATGGTATCCAACTGGACACAGTTTCGTATTCCTGGGGTAGGCAGCTAGACGTGGCTATTTGCTCTGTGTTGTCACTCCTCAGTGTCCTTTTCCTTGTTGCTCTGTGTCTGCAGCTTGAGGACATGGAGCTGAGCCATTCCTGCCACTGAGTCCCTTCTCTGACACCAACACAGGGCTTGGCCTCGTTGCCCATCTGCTAAGCCTCTGCCTCCAGTTTCACAATCAACTCCTACTTCCCGGTAATAGTTAAGAAAAATAATGAATACGAACAACGTGCAACACAGTCCTGATACTAAGAAATGGTCTTGCCAGCAGAAGGATCATAGCATACCACCCTCAAAATCATACAAGTGTCTTAATCCTCACAAAGGATTCCCAAAACATACCCATCAACTGGCTCAGCACATATCTGACACCAATCACTTCCCTTCTTTTCTTTCTTTTCCCTTGTATCTGAATTTAATGAAGTCCCTCAAAAGGATAGTAACATAAGAAACATATATTTTAGGCAACCAAACTACAGCTCACATATGAGCATCTAAATTACTGCTTTTCTCTTTGTAATACCAGCTTTTCTTATGTGGTAGACAAAGATACATGGACAAGCACAAAAAAAGACTGTCAGTGTCCCAAGATTGCTGTCTTGGTAATGCCAGGCACATGAGACTGATCCAACTGTTAATCTCTACCTCAAATAATAGGATGAAAGCATGTTCATGTAAAGTCACAAGAAGTCATAAAGTCTCAACATCTCCCATATATTCAACCTCAGCTTTAAGATACCGTGTATCTTGGACAGAGATGCTTGCATCTGCTACTGCTCAGACAGAACCTGATGTTGAAGATTTTCAATAAATTAATTCACATCACTGAAAGGATTTTAATAGATGTTACTAATCTTTATGTCTGTTCATTTTCATAACCTTTTGCTGGCCACCACCTTTAAGAGAAAAAAATATCAAAATCCATTATAATTAAGTCCTGACTGTGATGGTTTTCATTCCTGAAAAGTCAAAGCCATGGAAGAGGCACACATCAGTTACTAAAAAGCATTAAGCAAAGCAAACTCTAAATCACTATTTATACTTTGCCTCCAAGTACTCAATAGCCAGGAGTTTCTGATGGAAGCTGTGTGAAGTCAGCTTGTAAATCAGTCAGCTTTTTCCAAAGAATGTCTCCGATGCTTGGATGAATTACACCCTTTGAAGAGGGTGAAGGGCAGACTGAGGCCACAAGAAGAGTTTCACACCAGATTTGCATGGAGATACTACAAGCATCTATCATCATTTAACTTCAAAAAAAAAAAAAAAAAAGCACTGTATAGGCCAAATCAAAAATAATAATAATCATCATTCCTTTTGTAGGAAAGAGGGTTATCAAAGAGAGGGGAAAGGGACAGCAGTTTGCTCATGGCTCCCAACATGCCTTTTTACGTCCAGCGTCAAGCCAGGACACTGCAAGATGCTATTTCCTGGCTGTTTTTCCATTTGGTTTCATCTTCATCTCCTAGGCCATTCATGGTCCTGGGAGCTGCTCAGAGCCGAGCGGAGCACAGCAGGATGAGCCCTGGCTGGTGAAGTCTGGGCATCTCCTGGGGACCTCAACATCAGAGATCTCATTAACTGCTTAGAAGGTAAAACAAGAGACAAAAACACAGAGTTCAAACTGAAATTTCACTACCAAGCCAAAGGAGCAAATCAGCACCCCTCTGACCTTGGTATATTTATAGGTAGATACATGCTGCACGGAGACTGCAAAGTAGGGAGAAAAGGCAATATTTCATTGGATGTATTTTTAAGTGAGGCAAAAAATAAGCTGTTTTTTTTTTTTTCTTTAATAACGTTCTAAGCAAAAATTCAGTTTGCAATTCATCCATCACACTTCCCTTTTTTCCTGTTAGCAACTTTTCAGTAGCTGCTCTCTCCAGTTAAAAACAACAGACTTACCTCCCCTGTGGCGTGCTTAGATTTTAAAGCCAACTGTTGATTGCATCAAGGCAAATAACATAGTTTTATAACCAATGTTAAATAAATTACTTAAGAAATTATTCAGATTAAATAGGCTTTCCACAATTACAATAAATGATAGAAGTGATTTGTTAGCGTATTAGTTACAGATGCATGCATGAGGGTCTGCTGGTCAAAACATTTGAAGATCAAATGAAAAGCTGAAAGCAGACTAGAATATATATTATTTTGATGAAGAGTATGTTCAAGAAGTCTTCACCATGGACAAGAGCAGCCTTTGGCTACGGGCTCCAAGAGTGCAGAGCCAAATTACACTGCCCCTAAAAGCTCCAAGCTTAAACATAGGACATGAAACAGATCCAGGTAGGCAAGGATGAAATGAATGCGTCAACCTTACTTTTTAATTTCAGTATATTAAAAAAGGTGTACTTAATCTCTACCACTTCGTCTTGCTGCCTCTGTCATCATTGCATCAGCAACACCATTATGTAACACAGTATAATTAAAAATAAACTTTTCACTCCCCAGCAATTGTTATGCAATAACTTTTAATTAACTGAGATCCCTCTTGTTTAAGAGAACATTTAAAGAACTGCCTCAATTCAGTACCTTTCCTCATAATTTCATATTTGAATCCTACAACAAAACTTATCTGCATCTTCCTTTTCATCCCTCCAGTACAAAGATGGTTTGTCAAGTTTTATTTGGTTTTATCTGCTCGCAAGATGCTGTCTCTGGGTCCTATAAATGCAGAGACATATTTTGTGCAATCTGTCAGCAGCCGTCTTCAGATGCAAGGCTACGGGGAGTTGGTGAGCTCCTCTCTTATCAAAATAAGTTACAAAAATGGATTATCCACACTTAATCCCTCTCACGCTGGTGAATTTCCTGATTTTCCGTTCAATAAAGAGAAAATTAAGATGAAAATTGCCCTGATGAAACCTTATAATAACAAGTTTACCTCAAGACGTCCTTGTAGAAGAGAAATGTCTCTCTGCCCTCTTACAAGACCACAGAGCACCCCTCTGCTTTCGGCAGACGCTGGCGGCACCGTGGATGGACCCCCTGTGCCCTTTCCCACACATCGGCTGCCCCCACCTCCATCTGTTCAGTGGCTGCATTTTGGGGCTCTTTTGCAAAGCTCTCTTCTCCTCAAAGATTAAACCCAGAAACTCTTTGACTTGGTTCTTTCACAACACATCCTCGCTGTGCAGTGCCTTACGTTCACTCGAAATGCAGATAAGCTTACAGAACTGTTCCGCTGATTTTCACGAAAGCCAGCACAGCCAGAATCACCTCGCTGATATTCTTTTTCAAACACCACAGTTCAGTCTCAAACTAAAAAAGCCTGAGCTGGGCAACCTCACATCCTTGTGTTTTGAAGAGGGATTGGGAAAGAGAAGCGTGAGTTCCGCTGCTGTTTACTGATCCCAGCACAGAGAGTTTCAGGCAGTTTCGCTGCTTGAAAACTCATCCCCCAAAATAAAGTGATTTTCCTATAAGATTAAAGATTAAAAGAAATGCTTCTATTCACAGATTTAAGCTTAGAGAGAAACAAAGTCTTCATATTACTATCCTATGGTCCATGGCCAACTCGTAGTGAAAAGCTATCGCTCTGTCCCACCAGACAAGCTGACAGACCTAAGGGAAACTAGGACTTCATTGTAATGGTTATTTCCCTGCTTATTGGATTGGAGTTTCTCGCTTCCCTATGAAAAGCTGCCATGCTGCATTTAGTGCGTAGGAGCTGGCACTACTTTAAAGGCACCGGCATCACTCAGTCAGCAGAAGAGATTAGTTTCACCGTGCCTGGAGGAGGGCCGTACGTTCTGGGGAGTGATGGGGAAGCAGGAGGGCTTCCCATGGCACTGGCACAAGGTTGCCAATTGGAGGGAGAGTTGGGAGAGGGAAGGGAGGAAAAAAAAAAAAAAGGAGTCTTTTTTAAAGTTTGACTTTCATCTGAAATAACTTGCTCTACTTAACTGTACAGAGCCAATACACGCAGATAAGGCTGGAGAGTCGTAGGGAACTCTTCCACATCTGATGTGGCACGTGAACAGTCTTGCTACTGGAGCAGAAGCGTGTGTCTCGCCAGGCTGCATGAAATTCCAGCTTTGTGCACGCCTTGGAAGACGCGGGACATGCCATCGATGTCAATCCATGTGGCCTGCAGCCTCCTGGGGACGCATGAGGCAGAGGTTCGGCTAGGACCCAAGCCCACCAACGTCACGGTTTGACCAGGGCAGCAACTGCAAAATTCCAGCTACCATCCCTTCTTCTCACGGACAACGTCCTGCCATTTAGGGTTGCATTTAATCTGTTTTCCTGATAGGAGCGTGACTGCAGTAGGACCCACCTCTATTGTGTTCGTACAATAACTAAATACACTGTTCATTCTGAAAATGGTTCAGGGCCAAGTGTTTCCTGTAAATTATTCCTTTCTCTGAAAAAACAGCCTAATAGAATTAAATGAAGGGCTGAGTTGGCCCATGGAATACGTGAAGTGCAGAATTAGATTTTATCTCATTCCATTACAGAAAGTTCAAAATGGAAAAAAATCATTTTTTAGTCTGACAAAACTTATTATAAAAAACTACAATGCAAAAATATGAAGATTAAAATTACAATACAAAAATATGAAGATTTTTTCATTTATAAATAATTTCAAAATATATGGTTTATTCAAAGCATGTACATCGTTAAAGAATTATGGATGACAACTACAGAGAAAGCGGATAAGGAGAAAAGTTTAATTTTTTAAAAATTTTCTTTTCTTTCATTTTTCCAGACAGACAAGGAAATCATTAAAGCAGACTCACAAAAATTACTGTATAAGGGAAAAAAAACCTCTCGCATGCCACTTAAGACACAAAATGAAGTTAAAGAATTATTTGATAATCTTCATTAGAATATAACCTTGGCTAATCCCCCTGATTTTAAGAATTTCCAAAAATGATCTATAATGTAAGATTAAGGTAGAACACCTCTCCCTCTACCCTGCCACCTTATTAGTGCTTCAGAATTTTTTCTTCCTGCACAGAAGGAAAAAAATGTTATCATTTTAGACCTATCCCTTGGAAACTACTTCCTCAGTGGTCAGATTTTGCTGTGGGTTTGTTTCCTCTACCCGCTGAAGGAATATACTCTGGGCTGCCAGCTTCTGCATAGTTAGCCTTTTGGGAAGAGATAAAAGAACACCAAAACAGTTCCTTAAAATAACAGATAAATCTAGAAATACACCACATTATCAATAAACAAAAAGGAAAAGAATGAAAATATATTTGGTTATGTTCTGGGCATCAACCCTTAAGTTTTCTTTTAGCTGTGAACCTCCTAGCTTTGTCCATGTAATCTCTGACAACTCTTTTGCCACCCTCACTGCCATCATTTAGGCACTGTGTGGTATTTGTATGCACATCTGTCACATATGGTTTATTGCCTCTTCACCTCCCCAGAAGAACTGTGCAGCCAGTAAATGCTTTGCTGGTGCTGTTTTTTAAATGGATATGATGCTCTGTGTCCTACAGACTGCAAATTTATGTGATTTGTGCTTAGACAGTAAAGATGGTCTGTTGCAAGCATAATATTGCTTTAGTAGGGTTTACACATACAGTGTCATCATGGGGCAACCTAGAATTAAGTTACTCAGGTATTTTGCCACTCTAGGAAATAAAGGTTAAATTAATTTCCCCTCACTCCTATTGCCCATATTATAAATCTGAACATCCATTTTAGCTAGCAGACAAAAAACAGCTTTTTAAAAGAATCATTCATTAGACTTTTTCCAGACAGTTACTTCTAGGTGACCTGAACTGCCCCAGAACAGTGCCATTTTTTCCCCAATGACTGTAAAGAGAATGATCTGCAGTGATCTCTGATCATTCAGAGATCACCTGTATTTGATCCAATGAGTGTCATCCTAGACACCTGTACAGCATTTAAGTGAGTAAGAACATAAAACACACACCTCGCAAGTAATCTAGTCTGTACTACCAAGAAAACTGACATGGCAAAGAAGAAAAATCCACAGCTAATTTTTGGAAAAATTATGAAAAATTAAACCACTATATTATTGGCATGAATACAGAGCAAGTGCTCCTGCTCCCTCCCTGCCCTGAGGGCATCAGGAAGCCGTTGCTTTCCCGACTGTGCTCTGCTGGAGTCAGTCTAGTCTCCGCTCAAAACTGAAGCGATGCCTTCCTCACCTCTGCTCCTCAGGCTTATCAGCTCTCAATCTGGAGTCCAAGAAACAACCAAAACCAACCAGCAAACACAGCGGCACGTGAGAAAGATGGCTGTGCTGTGAACGGGTGTCCGGGAGCTGTGCCTGACCCAAATGAGCGCTCAGGTTCAGCAGCCACAGCTCCAAAAACAACAGTCCAAACTCTGTGTCACACAGTTATCAGACAGCAGAACACAAATGCTCATGTGTTACTTATGGAGAGGAAGAACTGCCTTCTAGTAGATCTTCTACCCTTTTCCCAGTACTTGAATATCAACAGCAAAGAATACCAACCTTTTCTCTAAATATGCATACAGTATTAATACCACGTGTGTGGAGAAGGGTTTTTGCACTTGCCTTTATTGCAGAGCTTAAGTCCTGGAGGGATCTCAAGAGAAAAATGAAACTGGTGGTCTGCTGCGGTTCCTGGACACGGACACCATAAACCACCAGACATTCTGGCACAGCTTAGCCCCACTAGCAATCTCTGCTCCGGAGAGCCAAGACCAAAATAACCAGGCTGGGAAAACTTGCAGAGCCATCACCCACACACTTTTGCTCAACCAAATATAATTTGTACTAATTTTCAGCAGCCACCTATTTTCTTCAGTAAATACTAAAGCTAGAGGAGGAAAGCAGCACTGGGGCTTTGAAGAAAGTGTTCTCGTGCTAGGAGTAATCCTCTCTAAAAACAGACAGGGAGAAACAGGACAGATAACAACAGAGGCTACAAAAATAAAAATATATCCTCTCTGCACAAGAGATTATGAGGCAATTGCTGCTTTTATGCAGTGCTGCTGTCTCATACAGGGCAAAGCTTGCAAAATCTTTCCTTATGGACAGCTCAAATAGCAAAGCGCCTGTATGGGAAAGGTCGCCAAGTTCCGACAAGCCAGTCTACCCAACAGCCAACAGGAAGGTGATCCATAAACCCATCCTCCCATGCCCTTGCCTATGGGATTGAGCTGCTGGATCCGGAAAAGTATTTAGGAGAAGGGGAGGTGGACCCTAACTGTCCTTTCCCTGCATCAGGGCCAGAGATAATCCCACCTGACAGCTGCCCAAAGTGCCAAAGACGTGCACTACCAAGGGCGCTTCTGGAAAGAAGTCCCCATCAGGGCGTCCTCTTCACCATGGGGCCGAATTTACCAGCCACACAACAACCATAAATACAGCCATGAAACCAAAGCTGCCATTTCTGAGGGGCCAGGGGCTTTTGTCCACACAGGACTTTGCAGCTGCAGAACAGACTGAACAGACTTTGCTGCTGAGCTTTGCGCGGACTCAGAAGCCTGTGACGCCTCAGAGCATGTCTGCACAGGAACAGTCCTCTGGATTGAACAGAATTGAGTTTAAAGCAGAACTGCTGGGTTTGCTTAAATGGAAGCAGGAGGAAATAAAAACAGTTTGTAATAAAAGCTCCTTTCTTTCACCCCAAAAGCCAACCGACAGGGAACTCAGCATGAACAGCATCACATGAAAGCAAGTCCTTAGTTTCCCTTGCACCACCTGAGATCCCCTGAAGCAGACAGGACATCTCTAAATACCAACAAAAAGAGTGAAAATAAGTGGTCTCACGCTTTTGCTGAAGCTCCTTGCAGCGGAGGCAGAGCTGAGCAGGGAGACTGGAGACTCGCAGCGCTCCCTGAACCAGATGCTGTCTTGCAAAGGGATGTTCCCGGTGCCAGCAAAGAGAAAGTTAAGCCCCAAACTTGCGTCATCCCGTCACTGAGTCATCCCAACCCTCTGCTGCCATCACTCCTCGACCCGACATAATTGCTACGGCGGAGTCACGGTTTTGTCGCGCGCTTTAGGGCCAGCCCCGCAGCCTCTCCCCCCGCAGCGAGTCGCGCTCACCACCGCGGCTGCGGCAGCCTCCTTTGCTGCTGAGATCCAAGGACAAAACAGGGACGTGGGCAGGGCTTCCCCCACTCTTCGGAAGGAACTCAGACAGGGGAGCTTGTCGGGGATTTAGGATGCCCTAAATAGAGGGAAAAGGGGCCACGGCAGAGGCAGAGTGAGAGACATGATCTGTAATTTCCTTGGCACCGGCCTAGTGCCTATGACCAACTTCTGTCAGGTGCTATTAAGGCATGAAGCGTGAGTTTGTGTGTTAGTAACACGGCTGCACACTGTTTGCTCTAGCAAGCCTCTAAATAAAACCTCAGCTTTTATAAAATACACCCCGGGCTGCCGTTAAGAGAGAAAAATGTCCAGCCAAATACACAGGCAGTAACCCAGGAGCACGACACCCTCCCCATATACCACATCTCCCTTCTCACTCGGGGTCGGGAGCCCCACTATCATTCCCTAAGTCCCGCTTGGCTTAACAGCCCAGACATATCCCTCTAAGCCAAAACAGCAGCCACTGGGGACCTCCGCCACATGCAGTAGATTCAAAGAGCTCTAAACTGGGTCACCCAAAATGAGAGAGAAAAACTGATTTTTGCATTAAAAAACAGGGCAAGCTTGCTCGCGGCAGAAGGCAGGGAGAGGTGCTTGCAGGCTCCACCGAGCAGCGGCTCAGTGCAGCCACAGAAAGGCACAAATGCCCCCTGACACTGCAGGAAGGGAACGGCATTTTGCAGTCTGCAATAGTAAGGAGGTAACAGAAATACACTTGAGAGGGTAGGAGAAGATAAGCGTGTCCCTCCATCCTCCATACAGCAGTTTTCCTACAGCCACCCGTAATCCCCAGTGAATATATTCTGACTAAAACCAGGTGAGACATCCATCAGGATTTAAAACCCTTTGTGAGCCTTATAAATCTTACGGCCATGTCTTCCACCCTCCTACCTAGCACCAGGGCAAGCACCGATGATCTGGAAGAGCCCCACTAAAAACTGCTGGAGTTTGTGCTCTTAACTTATGCAGGATCTTTTGCAAGCAATTAAAAACAACAAATGTTAAACAGGATGAACGGGAGAGCATGAAAAAGCACCCTTATTTTTTTCCCCCTTTGGAACTCTAACACTTTTAACGTTAAAATAAAGCCAAGCCAAAAACACTTCAGCATTTATAGGTGGAGTGCAGCAAATGAGTCTAGGGGTTGCCAAATTTGACAGGTGAGGTAGGTCTTAAAGAAATACACAACTCACGAAACCATAATTAGAGGTATGCTTGAAAAGTAAAGGAGTTTTTCAAAACGTGAAACTCAGAGCACTAGAAAGGATGAGTAATTACTCATCATTTGCAACAGGTACCACATAGCCCAGGAGAGCCAACACACAGCAGGGAGCTCTGGTGGGGACCCAGTCTTTGCCAGAGGCCTGGAGCAGGCAACAGTGGCTAATAGAAATCTTGTTATCTGAGCATGCTCTCAAGAAACCAAGAACCACACAAACCTTTTCTCCCCTTGGACTTCCTGAGTTCTATCACAAATTAGATGTTCCTCAGACAAGACACCTTCCAAAACCAAACCACTGGAAGCGGAGTGACGTTTTCTGCGCAGATCCTAGGATAAGCCAACTCAGATGCCTTCATCAGACCCAGAGATCCAGCAGTGTGGTCTGTGGGCCCACACAAAGCCATTTCATACTGACCTTGACCTCCTGCATCAGGGTGGGCTATATATTTCTTGCAGGCTTCCAATAAAAATATCAGCTTAAGAAATCATTAGAAATCATCCAACAAGGGATGGGTGGGGAGAACATTCCCTGCGAAAAGAAGCTGAGCTCTGTAATTACATTTTTCATATCTAGATATTTTTTAAGAGCTCTGCCTACATAAGGAATAAGAGATTTGATCTAATAAGCAAATAAAAATCAAAAGTGTCTCCTACTAGCTATGAAAAAGCCTATCAATAATTCATTTTAACAAAAAAGAACATCAAATAAAAATGCTGTGTTGATTTGACATTTTGATATGTTGTTTTAGAAGTCTTCTCTAATGTAATATGTAACAAACAGCAGAGTTCATTTATAAATGCCAGACACACTTGTACATTGTTGAATACAGCGGTTGCCATTAATATTCACTTAAGCTTTCTTAATTAATTCACTTTGACTGCCTTCACATCTCTTCTTCTGCCTTTATTAAAGTGTTCTAGGTTAAGTGGCATTCTTAGAAATGTTCCAAAAACAAAAACAACTCATATTTGTATCTGTATTTGCATCTAATTTTTCATGATATACACTATGTAGCCTAACGTCCAGCCCAACTTGCTTGACTATCAAATGTTTTCTGTGAATTGAGTATAAAAACTACAGTCAAGAAATATAACAAGGTGTTTGTGTCCTAAATCAACTCTCTGCACAAGTTCATTCTGGCACCCAGCGCTTGAATTTCACTTGCAATTTCCATACGGGCATTTAGTGGAGTAAATAAATTATATTACACTCCAGAAAGCGTGGGCTTGCAATCCACAGATTTTTTTGAAAATGATGCAAGAAGTATTTGTTGCAGAGGTTGTACAGATTTGTTGGCAAATTTTATGTGTATTTCTCAAGTTCAATCTGTATTTCTTTCAGTGCACAGGGCACACCAGGGAGTTTGCTTTTTGTCCATTTAGGAGGAGTGGGACCAATTCGGTCGGAGATAGACTTCTCCTGGGAATGGTTAACTACCTGTGACTTACCAGCTCCAGGGGAGAGTGAATGAAGAAATGCCGCTGTTGTTGCATCACTCTGGTTAAGGATTCTGTTTAAAGTACATTTTTATGCAATATTCAGAGTGTGATTAAAATAGCTTTTTCCTGGAGGAAAGTTGTTGATGACAACAAGCTCCTTTAGAGTTGCAAATACTGTCTTTGGAGGAAAAGTAGCTGTCCCTTCGGTCTTGCAGCTGGCTGGATAATACAGCTCCTTAGTGACAGACATATTGGTCCATGGGGTTTTGATATATTGTAGTTTGTATATTTTATACTGTTACCATTCATACTATTACTATTGTTATTGTCCTTAATCCTACTTTGATTGTTGGGTCTAGAAAAGAATCATTCCAGATGCAGTTTGACGGAGGGAAGCACAGTTACTGAATGTGCTGACAGCCTACAATGCTAAAGCTGTTATCTAATCCAGATGTCAAAGTTTTATCATCTTTGTTATATTCAGTCAATTGTGAAAAGAAAGAATTGAAAGGATTTTTTTTCCTTTTTTTATTTATTTTTTTTTTTTTTACCAACTGTTTTACTGATCTTAATGCTGACATTTGCTTCTACTGGATTTCTTCATCAATGACGAAAAGCCCTTACAAAACTGTGTGCACTTTGGCTTCTTTCTTTTGCAATATGCACAGCTCAAGGAAGGAGAAAAAAGCTCAAGGGACCAATCTCAAAGCTCTCTTGAAGCCAAGAGGATTTCAGTCCTTTTCACAGTTGGCAAAAATTTCATTACATGAGTTGGATGCTTTTGAAAACTTCAGCCAGTGATGGTAGTGATGGTACCTCAGGTACCCGCAGCACAGCCCCAGCACAGAGAAGCATGAGGGTACCACACTAAAGCTGCGATGCTCTGAAGCACAAGACTTCATTTTATGTAAGCCCATCTATTGCCAGATCTTCAGTTATATCATTAAAATTAGCAGGGGAAAAAATACTTTCCTGCTATGCAGCAAGAACACAAACATGTTATTCTTTGCAAAGCTGTACAAAGGTTAAGGCTTTAATCCTTCTCCTCCAGACGACAAGCAAAACCCCAGCGCCAGGATCACCGAGCTCCACTGAGCCCTGCCCGATCTCTGGTGGGGGCTCTGCAGTTCCCTGCTACAGCATTTTAAGAGTCCCCAACTAAAAAGTTACTTCAAAAGACATAGGGGCATGCATTTCCCCTCCCACTCAGCTCTCAGAGCTTTTTACCAGCACTGTGGCAGTCTGGCCTCAAATTCTCAGGTCTGTCGTACCAAGATTACGGTGTTTCCAGATGCCCCTTGCTGAACCCACAACCGTTGCACTCTTATGGAGAGAAGAGCTCTCGAGACGCACTTACCTGTTACTGAATTGGCGAAGTAACACAGGAGTTAGAGTCTCCCAGGAAATGCTCACAGGAGATGCTGTGCAGGCCTGAAACGAGTTAACTCTCCACTCACCTGCACTTGTCCCCGTCCCAGCTATTGCTCTGGCTTCCAGAAGACACTCTGATGTGCGAAGAGAAAATGCATATTTCTCCAAAAGAAAACTGTTTGAGGCAGGGACTACTAATCAAGGCAGCATCAGAAAATCAGCTGCAGAGCATGGTATTAGGGGCCCAGGAGAGCTACTCTCTGTGCTCCATGGTGAGGCAAGTGTGCAGCTCACTGCAGCGCATGCCAGTATTTGTATCGCTCCCGGCATGCGGCATCATGATAAGCAGACATCTGCAGCAGCCCTAAGGGTTAAATGGATTTAGGACTTGATGCAGGCTTAACAGAATAATGAATTTCTGCTATCTGTTTCAGTAGGAATTGGGTCACGCTCCGACCAAACACCTCAAATGAACTGCAGGAATGGTGTCACTAATTTCAGCAGCATTATTCATGCGATTCCAACTAAATATGTAGGTTAAGTACTGTGCTGAATCAAGCCTAAATGGAAAGTCTAAACCATCTCTACTAGCAACACATTTAAAATACCATTATCCTTTCTGCTATAATATATCCGATCACAAATTCATGTGCTACCACTTACATCTGCTTTTGCTTCCCCTCAAAAAGAGCCACCACCAATGAGCTACAATAGGCAGTAATTAAAATCCACATTCCTCTCCAACTGCTCCTTGCCTCTTCAGTATCTGTCTCACAAAGTATTTCTGTGCAGCTTCTGCCAATTTTGGGACACGTTGCTAAGCCCCGTACAGAGAGCCACTACTTCAGCAGCACACAGACAAGCTGACGGAAGCGCTAGCAGCACTGATGTAGCCCAGCCCTCAGAAGGAATCTGTTGCAGTCTTTAGGGAACCAAAAAGTCCCCTCTCCTAGTTTCTGATGCTCTCCAGGATACTGCAACAGCACCTAATCCTTACCCTGCTACAAGACAAACCGGCCGGGCCCTCGCGCTCTGAGCAGAGGTCAGGGCTGAGTCACGCTGGCAGGGCAGTGAAGCATTGGCAACTTGTACTGCTGCTAGATGTCCTCTGGTTATTGCTCCCGCATATATCAAGCGTGCTGGATTCACATAAATAATTTCTACAGTGGTACAGTGCACTCTCTACCGACCTGTGCACAGTGTCTCAGCAGCCAGGACTGCAAGTTTCTGCTCATGCAGAGAAGAAAATGCAAAAAGCAGTGCAAAGACATGGACACAAATTTTGTGTCCCGCCTACCTCAGTGCACAAAGGGAGAGAAAAGAAGAATGCCAAGGTGAACCCCTGATTTAGGGTAGCCAAATCCAAAGAGAGGTGATGTGGCACTGCTGCTTACTGCTGTGCACATGCCTTGAGCTGCCTCTGGTGTCAGCAAATTCTGCTAAAGCCTGTATCAATTTGAGATGATGTGGGCAGCAAAGGGGGAAAAAACAGGCTAGGGAAAGAAAAGCCAAACAAAATACACTCGCCCTGCTTTGTAGCCTGGCCCTGAGTTACTGGTAGGATGGTTCTTCCTTTGCCACCAGGATGACCGGTGTCTGATACCATTTTGTAAAATAGCAAAAGTCACTGAAAAAATACAGCTCAGTTCTGGATCTATTACAAAAATTAAAATCCAGGGTCTGCTTGGATCATTTTGGAATCAGTCATCCCTCTCCCAACTCTCTATACAGACACCCCATCTCCCCTTTTTTTTGTCCCACCTCCACAGAGCTAAGAGCTGCATTTGATGTGCAACAGAGTAAGATTTGTGATAAAATCAAAGAAAAAGGAGAAAAGAGCTGTAGCAGCCTGGAAAGGGTGCAAACAACTGCAGAGGCCGCTGCGTTTAGATATCCTACGTGAACAGTGCTAGTGCCGCGCGCTATCGCGCTGGGAAGCTCCCCGTGCGCCTGAGTGCTGACAGCCTTTGCAGCCTTGGCAGTTCACAAGGTGACGGTCCCTGAAGGTACTTCTTTCCACTTACCAGTTTGTTTTTCCTTAGCTGCATAAATTTGGGCGCTGTTCCAGCAGTCACTAGCTCAAGAATATGACAATTAAAGATTAATGATATAAATGCATTGAAAGTTGAAAATCCAGATTTTTGAATGTCCTGCCAGACATATTCATTTTTAAACCTTACCCTTGTGGTTTAAGACACCAGGCCAAGAGTGTCACTTTTCCCCAGCAGACTAGAAATGCTTTCTTCCCTTCAGCTGCCAGATAGTTTTGCAGGCTTATATATTTTTCTTTATTTAATTATTCACAGTAATACATGAAACATTAAGCAGCTTCTTTCCATGAAGAAATGAGTGCTGCTTCCCGATGACAACACACTAAGTAACCTTAATAGCAGGAATAAGGAAATGAGCTTCCTAGAAGTGAGAGGAAAAGGGCAGGAGAAAATGAGATGAAAGCTCTGGGAAGCTAGAATTTGCCAACACAAAAAGTTGAGACTTCATTTTGAATAAAACAAACCAGCTGACCTGGGAAATGTTCTGTGTAATTCTATGAAAATTCTGTGAAATAAAGGCAAAGAGAAGGAGCCTTACACATTTTAAAAGTGTCTTCTGATAAGACTTTTGGCCTAGAGCTTTGTCCTTCCTTGGCACTTGTTTAGACCAACATCCATGAGCTGGATCCACAGACGTAGTGGTGAGGTGCCCACCACAAAGCTGTGTGTTCTCAGCGGCGCTAACACCGTGTCAGTGGTAAGAAACGCCCATTCACCAACAGAAGGCTAAAGACTGAAGTCACTAAAACAAGATACTGCAAGGCACAGTTCTTCCTGTGAAAGCAGCTCCGTGGACGCAACTTCCCGCTTAGGCTCAGACCCAGGTAGGACAAGCCCGGTGACCTTCCCACTGGCACTGCTTTGGATGACAGCCCTCACCCTGCCCTTGAAAACTGAGGTAGGATTATGAGTGAGAGGATTTGCTGGATTCTTGTTTTCATTTGTTGGATCGCAGGGGTAAAATTATCTCTGTTTGATTATTTAAAGCTGCTGGCCGTGGAGATAATCTGCGCATTAGCAGCTGTAGGGTGGGTGGTTAGCATTTCGGAATTTGTAGCTGGAAGTAAGTAGGGGATTTTGTGTAGCCCTTTAAAGAGGAAAACACAGTGCCCAGCACCAAATCCCATCGCAGGCTGATGTGGAGGTTGCTTTCTTGTTCAGCTGCAATGAGAAATCCTTACAGTTACTGGTGAGGTGGCGGGTGAGCTGCCAGTCCCCTCTCCTGCCATTCCCCCACCTCACCCGGGCGAAGAAGACGTGGAGCAAACAGACGATGAAGCATTAACTCCTGCAATTGCGGCACGTGTTTGCTTATGCCTTCCCCAAATGTGACCAATGACAAGAAGGATCGCTCAAAACAGCAGGCCCAGGAGCTCAGTTGCAGAGCCACCAGCATGCTATCATTAAACTAAACCCCACTAACCTTTGGGGAAAAATAAAATAAAAAAAGAAATCAGCTTGGGCAACAGCATCTCTGGGAGAATTGGAACAGCGGATCTAATCACCAGGTATAAATATTTAGAGTACAAACACTGCAGGAAACAACTCCATCTACACTTACACTCTGCTATTTCACTAAGTAGTTAGAAACAGTTTGGCTATTTGCATTTATATGGCAGCCACAGCAAGCCACTCCTCAAGGCAGCACAACTTTGGTCTGTACATTTTGCTATCGATATTTGCAATTCTTCTCCTCCTACCTCCTCCTATCTGCTGCTGCTCAGCTGCTTTCCTGAAAAACGGGCTGGGAACCAGGGTGGGTCAGAGCAGTACCAGGCAGGCTGGGAGGCTTATAAAGAACAGACATCAACAACAAAGAGCAGGAAACTGATAAAAACAGAGCGAGGGAACATCCCCGGACAGGAGTGACAAGAAGCAGAGATGCATACTTTTCTTATTAAAAATCTGCAACTGAAAGCTGAGGGGAACATCTTCACACACACCAGACCTGTACAACACTATCTCTTCCTTTCTGCATCGCAGGAGAAGGAAGAAAGACACACAGCTTTAACATTACAATTTAGGATATAATCTATTTAATATATATATTTTGCAGTTTTGCCATCACCACACAAGAAACTGCTTTCACATGGTATGTGACTGCATCCACACATCCATCAGTGCTGCGTGAAAGATCTTTAGGCACAACTGGTAATATCTGGAACATGTTAAAAATATAGAATATATAGTTCCCTCAGCAGCTGTACTACTTTTCTCAGTCTTTCCTAATTAACACACATTAAGGAGGTACCAACAACTGTAGACCCAAGGTCATGTTTAGTTTCCTTTTTAAACAAGGCACAGAATAAAACCGTGAGCACTGACAATGCTGCATTCTCCTGTATCGCACAACAGGCACTTCAGAGAGTTTCTTTGCCATAAGCCTTTTTTTTTTTTAATCACAGAAACTAATGGAATATGGCACCTTTGTGGAGTCAGCCTCTGATCTCCTTTGCCACCTCCCATTTCCCTAATTCGGCCAGGGCAAATCCTTCCCAGGTCTCTCGGCTACAAATCTGAGCAGCTTCGCACTCCGGCCGCCTCTCCGCCCTTCGTTTCCACCTGTCTCGCTAAAATGAGCAGTCTGTTGGCTGCCCTCCTCAATGCGCATTTCTCAGTGTGATAATCCGCATTATAAAATATACAGTGATAAATTCATTAAAATTTTGCTCCCAAAGGCAACTTTAAAAACCATCTTAAGTAACTTCTAACATTCCAGCTGCCATCTTCCCCTCTCTTCGAAAGCCACCTCTACTGTGAAAACAGTTTTTATATCCTTTAGCAAATCATTTAAGACAGCCTTCACTGCTTATTACCTTAAAGAAGTTACAGGCTATGTGGTCTGTATTGTCTCATGATGAGAAAAGAGGCAGACAAGGCAAATGTTTTATTTATACTTGAAAACTGGATGGAGAAAGATTTATAAATGGACTCATTTTAGTTAGTGCTCTCATTTCATTAAAAAAAAAGGCATGTCTTAAAATTAATGTACTGCTACCACGTGTATTAACAAATATGTGAAGTCTTTGCTTGTTTTAAAGCTCCTTTGTTGGTTAGAGGATTTTTTTTTGTTAGTATTATATATCAAAAGCAATCCTTGGCTAGTTATTTTCAGTGCTGGAATAAAGCACGGGACAAAGGTTCTTCTTTCTCTTTAACAATGCTGGTCCATAACCATTATTCTAAGGGATAAGCATTTAGCCCATGGCCTTTGTGCCTTATCTTGCAGCACCATGGAGGCCAGCTCCTCCCTCCAAACTCGTCCTGGAGAATCGCTTTGCTGCTTGTTAAGTCAAAACCAGGTATCAGAACATGAACATTTAGATAATGGCTTTAACATTTGTCTCTCCTTGAATGGTTTCTCCAGTAGCTGCAGAAATTAGATTCCTCACAGATAAAGAGCAGATGCTGTACCTAGGAAGATTAAAAAAAAAAAAAAGTCTTCATATTTGGGTTATATTTCATTAGAGGCCAAAATTAAAGTGAAATCACTAAAACCCAGAAATACTGACTTCATCCTTCTGGAGCTCAGTAAACCAAACACCGAGTCCCTCAGTTTCTTCTGCAGATGCCAGAATCATAGACAGAATGATCAGCCATCTCCCTCCGCCCTCATTTTCTCCTCACTGACCAGTGACAAACGCAGTGTGGTTATGCCTCAGAGCAGCTCCAGAACAGGCAGCATAAACCCACTGTGGGGCTGCATCAGTCCCAGGGAGACTTCACTTGCAGAACAAACCACGTAAGCCAAACTCATGTCCCTTGCTACCTCCAGGATCCCGAGAGTCAACTCCTTATACACAAGTTTGCTTGCAGCCTCTTAATATTTTTGATCTCTTAATATTTTTGACCTGAGTTCCCAAGAACAGGCTCCCTCACCTGAGCTGTTTGGTCTTGCCTGCGCTCTCTGGGCCTTGACCTTCCCTTTCCTGCCAGACAAGCAGCACTCCGCATCCTAGTTCTCTTCATCTCACACCTCGATTTCTGCAACCTCTTTTTGTCCTCTTAATGAAAGTCTGATGTGCTTTTGCTACAGACAGCACCACAGCAACCAAAACAGGAAAAATAATCACATTGCTCTTCTGGTTTTTCCTTCTTCAACTCTTAGTTTCAGATTTCTTTCTTGACTTTGGCATACATATATAGATACATTGACTTTGCTCTGAATACATGGGGCTCAGCCTCTCAATCACAGCAGCCTCCATTTCCTAAAAAGAGGCAATTTTTCATTCTTTCCTGTGCCCAGATAAGGCTTGAGAAGAGGCCCCTTGACACACTCCCACTGCTCTGATGGGTCCTGTGGGACCATGACCGACACTTTCTGCCTACACCCACATCAGCAGGCAGAGCAGATCCAGGGAGAAGCTGACTCCCATAGCTGCACATTTTGGGGTGTGCTCTTGTTTTCACAGTAGCCTTTCTCTAGGCCAGACCCATGGATGGAGTGGCCAGGCTGTATCAAGTGACTCCTGGAGCAGCAGATGACTTCTTCCTAGGCAGGATCCCAGTTCGTGCACTCTGAGATCACTCCACAACGCAATCCAAAGCCTGGCCAGCAGAATTGCTTCAGAAGCACATTCCCGATCCACACTCAGGTGCTAAATTAGATGTACCCATCTGTAAAGCAGGCTTGGGCTTTTGGGGTCCTTGCCACATCCTCCACTGCATCCTCCACTTCCACATCTGACCTAAGCAAAATGAATGTTCTTCAAAACTGTAGCAGGCTCCTGTTCTGCATGTCCAGAGGGAGAATGGGATCTCTAGCTACTACTACATCATCTATAACCTTTTCCTGTGCTCTCCCACACGTCTCCTGTGATCACTTTGCCCTCTCTATGCTGCCCAAATAAGTTAACATGACAACTCTTCAGCTCCTGGAGACTTCATTTCAGCTGCACAGAGGAGCACAGGTTTGTGCCAGCAGACACTCGCGTAGCCTAGGCAGGCACCAAACACGTCACCTGGACATTTTTAAGGGTGTGACTCCCCCCAGCAGAACATAAGTGCCCATTCTGGGATATCTTGGCTGTGAATGATGGATTGGTGTGGGTTGAAATCTGCCACATTTCTATGCTTCAGGCCAAAGGGAAAGTGGAGGAAAGAAGAGAAGTGACCCTGCGTGTGCAGGGGGGTTGGACTAGATGATCTCTAGATGTCCCTGCCAACCTTAAGCATTCTATGATTCTATGACTTTTCCTCTCTTCCAGGTGAAAGGAAAATGGGAGGGGTGGGGAGAACAAACTGGGAACTAAGCCCCTTATTAATTAATGCATGTTTTGAAAAAGAAATGCAACCGTGCACTCACTTCTCTGGGTTTCTAGGAGCATTAGTGACCTTAATAATTCATGTTTATGCAAGCAGCTTATAATTTTAAGCAGTTGTTTTGTGCAGATTTTGTCCATTGAATTTAACAGAGATGAATATATCTAACTGTGAAATGAGGTTGGCCATAAATCTCAAAAGGGAAGCTCAAAAAAAAAAAAAAAAAGTGTTTTAATAAGGACAAACAAAATTTACAGCTTTGTGTGAAATAATTTTCCATCCGTTCCTGATATACACAATGTGAGACGGAAAAATATTTTTTTTTCCCCCAGATTCATCCTTTCCCTTTCCTTTTCATGTTTTGGCAGCTTTTCTAATGCCATAAAGTTTCATTGTTTCTCAAGCGTGTAATCAGTGTCTCCTGCCTGTTTGCTTTTCTTCGTAGCGACAGGAGAGTAAGAGGACAGCAGCAGGGGGGATTACATTTACCAAAGGGATGAGGACAACTCCGGGACAGGTATAGCTTCTGACACTACCTTTAAGTTCGTATTCGGGCTCCTGCAATGCACAGCGCTGTGCACAGACACACTGGACTGCTCTGTGTACACTGTGGCCCAAGGAGGGGCAGTTCTTCGTTCCAGGCTCATACGCATCACCCATGGGCTTGAACGTCCGTCAGGATTGCGCTTCAGAAGGTGGCCCAGACTGAGCAGGACCTTATAACTGACCCGCCAAGGAGCCAGAAGAAAGCAGGCCCGAAGCCAGAAAAAGCAGCTGCCTGTAGTCCTGAATGTTTTCATAAGCCTTTCCTGATATGCCAAATCAGATGATCCCTACGCATTCTTCATTGAAACAAACAGGTCCAGGAAAATCTCAGGCCACGTTGTGTCAATTCATCTAGACCATATTTTACACCACCGTGTCAGAATTTGGCCAGACTTTGGGGGAAGAGAGAGCCTGCTCTTTCATGGGCGGCTTCGAGGAGCAGACAGGGAGGCTGTTGTCACCTCTCCCGAGCGCTGGCACGTCCATGCAGATCACCACCTGGCCTTGTATAGATTGGCAGGTCTTCCTTAAAGATTCTTGTTTGGGTTTTAGCCTGATGCCATTTCATGAAGTCTTTATTTGAGGGGAAAAGAAAAAAGCACCTCATTTAAACTGGAATCCTAATTTGTCCTTCAACATAAACTGCCAAATGCAGGTTCCAGCCGCACCTCCGAGCAAACAGAAACATTTCTGTGCGAGACCGAGGAAGAGTCAACCAGCACAGCAGCGCCAACAGTAGAACACAATAAATAGGAGCTGGAATAAAAAGACAACTCTGCTAAACAGACTAAGTCCAAAGGCTTTTTGTTCCATGTTTGGTCTGGGTGTAGCAGAAACGGACTCCAGTGGATCATATTCTCCCAAATAAGGGTCACCGACACCCGCACGAACACCGAGAGCAGACAGGCTACCTTCATGGCAATCTTTAGAGATACCGGGGCCTGACACACCAGACACTCTCCACAGTCCACGCCGCAGAACAAACTACAGGCAGTTGTAAATCAAAATGAGATTTAAGGCATATCACATCTTTCGTAGAAGAGCTTTCATTCATTTTTGAAAGATTAACAGCTGTTCCTGCTGTGTATCCAGCTCTCATCAAGTTATCTTTTCAACTAACAATTAAACAAACAAACCAAAAAAAGAATGTAATTGCTCTGAGCAGCTTACAATAGTTTTTAGAGCAAGTTCCACCCCTCTCCCTCCCTCACAATAAGAATATAAAACAGTGAATACCGGCAGAGTCCTATGAGTCCCTGGTGATATCATTGCCAGCAGCTAAAACTTGCCTAATAAGCTGATTATCAAATAGTACATGAAGAAGAAAATTTCCTAACCTTTTGTGTATTTCTCTCTTTGCTCACAAGATCCAAACTAATAGTTTGACTCACTAGAGATGAGATGCTGGTAGCTGGAGCAGTTAGACACTGACCTGAGCTCCATCACATTCGACTTCATCTCCTGCCCAGCACAGGACCACCCCCATGGGTAGATGCCAGTCTTTCTTCCAACCAGCAGCACTTCTTGCTTTCCATCTGTTATTGCTGTGCTATTATCCTATCTCGATGGGTAATTAAAAGGCTACAGATAAAATCCTTAATCACAAAGCAGTCTATTTCAAGGCAAGTCCTCCTCATAGACTCCACTTTGCTGAAGTCTTAGTATACAAAAAAGTGGCCGCTATTTTATCAGAGGAAGGTTTCAAAGAAGAAACAACTATTTGAAGGGGTTTCCCTGTATTTCTCAAGCTAGGCCACCATTTCTGACACTTGCAACCAAAGCCAGGTCCACAAAAGAAATGTGTAGGAGACACGGGCCCTAGGACTGATGAAACTACAAGGCCTGGTTCAGTGTGGAAAACTGTGCCCGTGATAGTCAAAGCTCACCCCAGCTCATGCCACCACATGCGCGTTGCAGGAGGGCGGCTGCAGCCTCTCGGGCAGGTTGCAAGCCTCTCGCAACACAAACAGTGATTTCTCATCCATCAGCCTGGAGCATTCAAGCTGCACGCACACAGAGAGCTCTGCAATTAGCCACATGGCTCTTAAGATGAATGCTCTTTATATAGTTATAATTGCGGCCAATTACCTTTCAGTTAGAATATACTTAAAAGTAAATACACCTATAAAATACTGAATGCTTTAATAAAACGTTCGCTAGACAAATACAAATAACTCACTGCCAAGAATCAAAATTCACTGGAGAAGGAAGAATAATTGTGATAGCTCTAGACTGCTAAATGGAATTCAAGGGATTTCTGTGACGTACAGAACAGATATGGCAGGAAGGAGAAAAAGTAAACCTGAAACTATCAAGAAATAAAATCTGTGGCCAATGCTTGTATGATCAATGGAAACCTAACAACACACATTTGCATTAGAATAGTTTAATATATAACCACCCCACAGCTGAGAGGAGATAGACCACTGCTGAATGTGGTGGGCCACGTCCCAGCCCAGAGCCCAAGCCCCACTGCACTGGACAAGACATTTCCTTGCTCAACTCCACAGCATCCAGGGGAGGACCTGAAGACAGCTCAGCAGTGAGGGGGAGATGTTTTGCTTTTCTGCTGCAAAACGTAGAAAAGTTTAAAGGGTGGGGAGGATGATTAAAGGAAGGGTAATATAATCTGTGCTGCTGGAGCCTGGAAGGCAAACACAGCTTGGCTTAAAGTCAGCCCACCCACTTGTTTCTATCCACAGATAAACATGGCGAGCACGTTCCCAGCAGAAATACCTGCGAGTGCTCAAGCGCAGAAAAACAGCACTGCAGATTTGGGTTACAGAAGACCGAGATAGGTAAATTCATCGCTCGTGAAAGCCTTGAGTCCTTCAAAGACAGTCCCATTGGGAAACAGGTAAGAGCACGAGATTGGGATTAATATTTTAAAGCAGAGCAGCTGGTTAATGTTTAATACCTGTCCCACTTGTCGTCTGACATCCTTCACACTGGGAGTTGAGCATGGCTGAGGCAAGGACTTTGGTCTCCACTCCGAGATTGGTGGCTAGCAGTGTTCCTGCCAGCCGTGATGAACGGTGCCACGATGGCCCGGCCATCCTACTAGCAGGCACGGCTACCGCGAGCACCACCAGCCGGGACAGCAAGGCGAGCTGCTCAGGCTGCGCTGCTGCCATCGCAGCTTCAGACTTGCATTCAATAAACGAAGCCTTTTCCTTGTGTGTTTTGGCACAGCTGTGGGATGCAAACTCTTAAAATCCCATAGTCTCCTTTTGATCTTTGATTGTACTGAGAAACACATAAATATCTGCATAAATCACGTTCCTTGGTCATCTCAAGTCCACCAAGACTACTAAAATTTATACCCTGCTATTAAAGCTGGATTTACCCCGTGCAACTGGGAGGTCACTTTTGCTCCAGGAGTGGAGAGTGTTGCAGTGTGTTAACCCTTACTTGTGCTCAGATCACCCATTTACACACTAATATGTACATATATATGTATATATATGGACATAACTGGAGGCCTGGAGAAACTCTAGTCCAAGAGGGCACAGGCGGTGTCTGTCCCAGAAAGCTGAGGCTGGGACATAGACTGCTCCTAAATGTACAGATAACTTGCAAACCTGATGCTGGTACTGGTAGGATGCTGGCAGACGTTATCTAGCAAAGACGCCCATGCATTTACAGCCATCCAAGCAGCTGGGCTGCTGTTGGGAAGACCAGTAACAGCTGGGAGGCTGTTTTCACTGGACAGCAGCACAAAACAGAGCGAGCTCTGCCCCGGTGGTTTAATTGGGCCGACCTCTGTCAAACCTCGGGCCAAAGTTTGTTTACCCAGAATTTTGCAAAGAGCGAGGCGAGCATCAAAGCTCGCCTTCGTTTTGTAGGTCAGGAATGCTTTTGGGCTGGCACAGTGTCAGCTCGGATTTATTCTGCAAAGTGCACTTTAATTTTTCATTATAACAGCACCTACAGCCTTTGATTGAAATAAATAATGAACCAATTTATATCATGAATCCAAGAATCATTCTCTTCTGGTCCCCATCACATTTCGGATTTTCTTTCCGGTGACAAGTGTTAATGCATTTATGCCCTAGTTTCGCACAGGGGATGTTACAATTGAAGTGTCAGGAAGGAAGGCTAGGGTGGTTTTTTCAGATTGCTATAGTCAGACTCAGCAGTCCATTTTGGATGAAAACATCACAGCAGAACAGAGGCTGAAAGAAGTCAGGATTTTAAACAGCACAGCAAAAGTCTTTGTATATGATAGTATATGATAAAAATGTAACACTGAATAGGCTTTTCCCCAGACTGACACCAGGATGATGGTTCCACACTATAAAATTATGCCTTATTTTTTTGTGGAATGGCACAAGTTTCACAAGTCTTTCCTATAGTTAGAGATTCTGCTTTCTTCACTCCCCCATTTTTCAATCCTGCTCCTTCTGGAAATTACCACAGCACCAACCATGAGAGATACTGCTACATTTTCAAGAATGCTTCCGTCCCTTCCCTGCAATGGAAAGCCCAAAGCAGTGCCCACGTTTGCTTTCCCCTAAGCAAAAATGGTCAAAGTCAAAACCAGTCAAAGTCAAAACCCAGTGGGATCCAGACCTTTTCTTTGATTTGAACCATTTTGACTGTGTGGATCATTATAATTTTGATGTGCACAATTACTCACTTGGGAAAAAAAAAAAAATCTATTATCAAAAGTAGCCTTTCTGTCATATCAAACTTTTGTCAAATTAGCCTAAAACAATTCCATTTCAAGAGGAATTCAGATTAAGCACACACAATAAATCCTGCATCCCACCCAGAGTACTAATCCCCTTTGCAAACTGTATAATATTGCGGAGAAAGTTAATAAAATGCTGGCCAAAGCAAACCATAATGAATTTAAAGCACAACTGGCATAGCTTGCAGCAGTCCTCTAGCAGCATATTTGGGAGGCTGCCCCAAAGAGGAGCCATTCCAAGTGGGCTGGCAAAACAGAAGAAATATTGGATTGTGGAATTCTGCAGCCTCCCAGCTTTGCTGTCCCCATCTCCCTTGCAAAGCTTTATAATGTCAAAAAATGAGACAGCAACGTCAGTGTATTGATACTATGTTAGGAGCCCTTATAAACCATAACATGATAATTATTTTATTCCAGAGAGTAACCACAAATTATATTCACCCAAACCGCCTTTTCATTGCTGGAAGCTGCTGCTCAAAGACCACAGACTCTGTCCTAGATGACAACAGATTGCATGCAAATTTCAGGCTCAGTACAGTGGTGGTTGCACGAGATATAATGTCTTGTGACACAGGGAAGGTCAGATTAGACTATCTGACCTTCAAGCTAAATGTAATCAATTTAGTGAAGTACATTAATATCACTTTTTTTAAAAAAAAATTAAGACAACATAATATAAAGAACAATATTGTTCAGACCATTGCATATCTCTATTAAAATACTATATTCACCAAATGACTTTTGTGTATGATCTAATAAAATTAGCCAGAAAAGCTGTTACTGTAAAGCAAGGGTAATATGAGGAGAAAGCTGAGCCTCACCAAAGTGAGACCACTGCACTTCATCCAGCCCCAGCGGGCTCGGCAGGGCCAGCACATCCGTCAGGAATAAAGAAACGGGGAAAGCTTAAGGATCATAGCGGGACTCACAGACCTCCTGGAACAAAAAGCAGTTATTAAAATGATAGTGTTTCAACACTAGCAAAACCTACATTACTCATTCAGCGCGGTTCCTCTTGCTCCATCAGCACTAGGTACGTCTGAGTCAGCAGCGCACACGCTGCCCGGCACGGCGCACGGGAGCACCACGCTCCGCCACGCTGCGCACAATAGCCACCTCTCACACGGACGAGCGGCTCAAACTCAGAAAAATGCTCTTTTCTGCTCTCTCTCTGGGTATATTAAACTATGTGCATATTCCTGTTTATGTTATGAGATGTACGCCGTAAAAGAGCCTACAGGATGTGCACTGCAGCCAAGTTAATATTGCTGTTGGAACCTCAGACGCTGCATTTCCTGCCTTCGTGGTGCCCAGTTAAAACTTGTATTTATTTATTCTTTTTAATTTGTCTAATGGAATCCTATGCTGGAGACAGTAGCAACATTTAGAAACAGAATACCACTTAGCATAGAAACATACAGAAATACAGCAAAGAACTGTACTTTATCAATAATATTCAGAAATTATTTTAGATATGCTCCTCCATTTTAAGACCTGTCTTTACACTTCTACAGAAGAAAAATCCATAGCTTTTGAGTCAGGCCAATGCAGATGAGCTTTCAAAGAGCGAGGTGTGCTTTACACAAGATTATCATTAAAATAGAACGTTATTTGTTTATTTGTCACTTTACTTGGATTTTAAAGGGAGTAAGGGGAGAAAAGTTTTGCTTCAGGAAAAAAATAAAAAAAAGCACTCCACAAAACTTGCCGAGCTGAGCTTAGGCAGATTTTAAGTCCACTCCTTCCCCTGCAAGGAGGCAGCACCCGCCACACGCTGCCAGGCCCGGGCAAGGCCATTGCCACACGCGCCTTTAGGCGGAGAGGAGGCTAAGGCTGCACCCTTGACGTGGCCCCAACGCTCCTCACCCCTTGGAAGGGCTCTGCAGTCTCCTCCTAACGCAGACGAGACGCTCTTGCACCAGACCCGACTCCTGCCCAGAGCCACTCCTTTGAAGCTACAGAAACCCCAGCAAGACACTGGCTGCAATAACAGACACCGGCTGCAATATCATAAAGTCACGCAGCTCTAAAGCCCTTTTAACTTTGGCCCTCGAGACACAAGGGACCAGGTTTCACCAGCATTACCAAACGGGCCCTGCGAGCAGCAGGTACCTGCGACATGAGGCCACGGCTCCATCATGGGAGCATCCAGGGCTCTCCAAACGCCGGAGGAGCCTTGCTGAAGGCATCCAGGCTCCGCACACCCTTCTTGCCTTTCAGCAGCCCTGACGCGGTGCCCAGGACAAACCGTTTCGTTTGGCTGGAAGAAGGCAAAGCCTGCCCTGATCTGCCGCATTATATAATTCATCTGAATCTGGAGAGTCGCAGCCCCGACCCCGCGCACCCTTGTCTGCAGCCAACCCCCGAGGCTGTGCCCAGGGGAACGCAACACGGCAGCAGCCGGCACCGGCTCCCTCGGGAGCATCCGTCCCTTAGGTTTTGGGGGCAAAGGAGGATTTCCATTAATGGTTTAGAAAATCCATAGGATAAAAAGAGAAAAACAACCAGTGACAGCAACAGACTGATAGACAACTCTACTTCACCCACAGAAAGCTCACCTGGTTGCCCAAGCGTCCATTCCCAGTCAAGCGGTTGAAAACAGCTGCCTTCACAAGCTCACAAGCTCATTAGTGTAGGAATCAGGGCAAATATCTACTCAGGTGGCAAGTGTTCTCAGCATTGCATTCACCCGACATCATTGTAAAGGGAACACAAGAAAGCCCCAAATGGGGAGACGTCCAGCTCTTCTTTTAACCCCCCGAATTTTGCATCCTACTCCTGTAAAATATTCCAGAATTCTGAAAAAGTGAAAGAAAATAGATATCCTCTAGGCTAAGCACTAGATATTTTCACAGAGAGAAAGACTTCAAAGCCACACTTTGCACCCTGTTTGCTTTCAGGCGTTTTGGTTTTCTCAGGATTGCTACCCTAGCAGCACTGCAGCTAATTCCTCCATGCGCCGGGGGCTTCAGCTGCTCAGAAGAGAGTTTCTCCAGTGTGATAACTAAGCAAGACAGGGAGAAGCCACTCCAAAAATGGCCAGGGTTGCAATCCAGAGACAGAATAGCACAACGTTCACAAGCAGGTGCACCCAGGACACAGAAAGGAGGGTTTCAAAGCGCACACCCCTCAGTTTGCCTTGGAGCCACTCAGACCAAACTGCCCCAGCAAGAAACAGCAGCCCAGCAGTTCGGCTGTTGTGTGGGCAGCTGACACCAGGGCAGGACAACCGCTTGTCCCCGGGGAGGCCACCTTGGTCCTCCAGCCTTCACCTCAGTCCCCTGCCAGCTCATGGTGCTTCCCATCTCCAAGGTGCCTCTGACCGCTCTGCACATGGACACGCTCTCCAGACAGACAGAGAGAGGCTCTAGCAACCCATTGAGAGAAACCCATGAAGGCTGCAGTTCATTAAAAGGCTACTGAGGGAAGCCAGGTTAATGAGGTGGCCTCTATTAAGCCCATTTATAGCTTCATAGCACCTGCAAAGGGGGCATCAGGGCTCGCTGTCACGAAGCGTAATGGTCAGGGAGCTACGCATGGAGACAGGTTTAATGAGAGCACCCGAGGCCACCTGGAAGAGAGGCCGCCTGCTTAACTCCAGCATTTGAGGTCAGCTCTTGATATTTTCCTCCTACATGTATCAGCCACAACTGCTCCGGGGCTTACAACACCGCATCTATCACAGCCCGCTTTGCGTGGGTGAGAGTGTTTAATAACATGCAGAGCTACT
>VZSV01000003.1:2266799-2287282 GCA_013398735.1 Nothocercus julius
CTCTTTAGTAGAAACTTCAGGTTATTGAAATGGAAATCCATTTTTTCAGTGCTTGCTTGGTTGCTTTTTCAGGCTCACTCCTTCTGGCCACAGCTAAAGGAAATGGTCAGCAGCTCTGTTTTCCTTCAAGCCCTATTCTCTTCCTGACTCATGCTCTGGGACAAGGCTCTGGGAATGGGTTTCCAGGAGTGCAGGGCTAAACCAAGGGCCACCCCAGCATCGCTGAAGTATCAGCTTGATTCAAAGCTGTGCCCGGCAGTTGCATTTCGGTTCGGTCCGCGGTCTGGCAAGGGGTGCCACAAAGTGGGGATGTGATTCCTGCCGATGACGACGGCCACCGCGGACGGCCACGTGCCACCCCGCGGCAGGCAGCACAGTGGGGAGCAGCATCTCCCTCCATGTTTTCCCTCCCGCATCATCATGCCGTGGCGCGGCCCAGCGACGGGAACCCTTAACACAGCCCAGGGTTTGCTGAAATTTCACTGGTAACAGATTTTGGAGAACTCTAAGTTTGGTCACCCTCACGATCCCAAGTCATGCTGTCCCATGCCACCCATCAGGGCCATTCGGCTGACCTTCCTGGGCACAGGTTCCCCCAAAGCAGCTCGGTGTCAGGTGGATTCGATCGCCTTAGGTGATTTTTCCACCTTGTTTCTAGGGCCTTGAACAATCCTCCGTTCATTATTTATCTGGGCGAGAACAGCAGTGCTTACAAATGACTCCTCTGCGCTCCGGAAGAGCTCTCCCAAAAGCAAGATGGATGGTGGGGTGAAGCAAGAGAAACTCCGAGTTATTCCCTTTGACTCCCAAGTTCAAAACTGTGATTGTCTTCCGGCAGGACATGAAAAATGCCCAGAGCTCCCACAGCAGAAACAAGTGGCCACCTTGGGACAGCTGCCCGGAATGCAGACCCTTATTTCAAAGCAGGGCTGTCCCCTGTGATCAATTTTGGCAGGGTTTAAGAGCCAATAGTCATGCAAATGTGATGATTAGTTGCAGCAGCAGTAGCATGTGCAGCAGAATTATTTAAAAAAAAAAAAAAAAAAAAATTGTAGGCACCAACTTTAGGTTATCTCTTATCTTCATTTTTTAAAGGTCCAGTCTGCTTATACAGCACATCTCTAAAAACAGGGGGCGGATTACGCCCAAACCCCTTCTTATTCAAATCAGAGCAAGTCTGTTTCTTTCAAGGATATTAACACTGATACAGAAAAAGAATGAAAAGCGACTTTGCTTTCTCTTCCTTATCCTCTTACAGTATCATTTAAATCTCTCCAAAGTCTGTCAAAATGCATTGCCCCCTTTTCCTATGGCCGTTGGGAGCTCATGCTCCGAGCTGCTGCAGATTTGGTGCTTCTGCTGGAAAGCGCACGGCTTCTGGCAGGATTTTGCTGTGGAAGCAAAGCTGGCGCTCAGAAACGAGGTCTTTGACTAAGCAGCTTCATCAGCAGCTGCTGGCATTCGCTTCATAATGTAAATCAGTCATCGCTTGTATCTTTGGCTAGCAGGCCAAAAAGGTAGGAAAGATGCCGTACATTATGTGCATTGGGTTTATTTTTCAGCTCCCCCTTGAAAGGTCATCTTTATCTACCACTGGAATCAGTAAATCTTGAGGCTGCCAGAAATATTTTACATTCTTCCCTTCCACACCTGAGGAGGACTGTTGCCTTCTGCTCCTCCTGAAGGTTATGCGCCTATCGTGCAGTGTGAACATCAAAATCCCCATTAAATGTGGGTTCGTGAGCACGGGTCAGCTACTGTGGTATGTGTATTTTGCATCCTGGTCAGCTGTCAACAGGGTCAGGATCATTTTGTGTGTTTGTGTGTTTCCTGGTGAGTGGCTGGGTGGAGATTAAGTGTTTTTCTTAGTGTTTTCCACATAGAGTGCCCCAAATTTCATTTTATTTTGCTTTAGATAAGGACCCTGGAGGAAAAAGGAAAGAATCCAGGAAGCAGGAGAAAGATCAGATGAAGCACAGGGGGACATAATATTCATCTTCAGGGATTCGAATGCTGCTCAGGTCATACAGCTTTGTGTGGCTTTATCAGCAGGACTAAGTTTGAGTGAAAGCTGAAGTACTTTCAAAGTTGTCACAAAGCAGCTTTTAGTCATGCTAGCGGCAACATTTTATCCCACCGCCAGCTTGAGAAATCTGCAGTTTTGTCACATTTTCCCAGAGCAAGCAGGATACTCTGCCCCGACCCGTGCCACCGAGGCGTCACCCTGACCGTGTCCGTGCCACCGAGGCGTCACCCTGACCGTGTCCCCCGCACCTTGGAGGCATCCGAGTGACGTGTGGCGAGCGAGGCAGATCTGCTGAGCGCTCCCTGCCCTCAGCTCACCCTGAAATCCCAGATGCTGAAGTTGCTCATATTACTCCAAACTTTCTCTGTAGATGATTTGGTGACACTTGGGTATAGTTTAGTGACAGCTCTGACCCTGTGAACGAAGGTGGTAGGAAAAGAAGAAAGTACAAATCAAAATAAAGCATCTTCCTGCTCAGGGGGTGCACAAAGTGGGGCAGGACTTGCTAAGTGTTGGGGACACTCTGCCTGGGATAGAGTGAGCTAAGTCGTGGCTTTCTCCCAGCAGCTTCCAAAATCCAGTCCCTGGCTTAAAGAAAAATCCAGCCCAGCTCCTGGTAAACTGGGAGCTCTGCTGGCAAGGCAGGTATTTTCCTGTGTTTCCTGGTTTTCTTGGAAGAAAAACCAAGACCCTTCATCTTTATATTGCTTCTCTTCTCTGTCCTTTCTACAGACACACATATACCTGTTAGCTAGGATAAAACAGAGCACCAGGACAAGCTGCCACTGCCTGTTCTATCATAATTTCTAGTCAGAAGGAGACTAAAATGAACAATCCTGTTCATTTCCTTGTCTGCACAGAAAAATCAACTAGCATGATTGGAGTAATAACCTAGAGTTATCTTAGTCCTCAGGTGGACACTTTGTTCCAATTTTACTTGCAAATAATTCCTCCCAAAGCAGAGCATTTTCCAGAACAACTGTATCTTGCTCTGAAAGAGCCTCTGTCTGTCCAACTTCCACCGAGCGCAGCCGCGGCCCTGGTCGGTGCCTTGCACGGGCAAAGCCCGACAGGGAGAACACGTTGCCCACCTCTCCTCTGCAACATGTTGCAGCAAATAAGAGACGGAAAGGGTTGAACAAGAGAATTCTCCAAAAAGTTGGATGAAGCCACACACAGAATATGAAAAACAATGACTTTGCGATGGCTTTAGTTTGTGTCAGCCATTGCAAACAGGCACAACAGCAAGAAACGGTGGTGCGGATCCAACCCTTTTTATGCTGCCTTTTGAAGTCCAAAGGCGCCTTCACAGCAAGGGAAAAATAAGCTAATAGCTATGAATATATCAGCAGAGATTTGTCTCCATTTACTCCATTCCCCCTGCATTTAACTGCTGGCTGTGCTATGATGCAGAGTTCCCCAGACACCGTGGATTTCTCTGCGAGCCCTGAAGCAGGTAACCACTAGGAACTTCTTAGTTTAAATTGGCATGAAACTTAAAAGAGCAACTTATCATCTGCCCCAAACAGATCAAGCAGATGGTGGGGGGGTAGGGGAAGATCCAAAAATGCTGCTATCAACAAGATCTAAACTTTAAAGGGAAAAAAAAAAAATAGACACCTGAAAATTCTTTGTGGATACTATCCATTAAATGATTAATTCACTGCAAAAGTCTAAGTTACTTACTCCACATAAGTATTACCTTAACAGACCAAAATAAGTCAATAGTAACAACCTAAGTGTTTCTGATTTAAACATTCAGATCTCTCTCTTCACAGAAACATTCGTTTTCCAAGCGCCTTGGAATAAAAGTCTCTCTGAGATTGCAACACCTACAAGATAGGATTCTCTAAAATATCTCCTCAATATGCCTTCCAAAGTCATCACATGCCTGGATTTCAGTGGTCTAGGATATATTAGATCAAATTACCTATTTGAAAAACTTGACTGTAGGTATATTTGTAGAGACCAAATAGTTTGCAAGATATAGATATGAAAAATCCAAGGTTAAAGCAATTGAGTTCTAACGATCTTCATAGAGCTTCCCACCAAAGCATGTTTCTTCCCCAATTTCTTCAGCAAGTCAGTCTTTCTACACTGTATATTACTATACACCTATCACTATAAATGTGAAATTATTCTCACACACCTGCTCTGATGCTGTGTTTATTTTTCTTTGCTGGAATAATTTTTGGAATTCTTGGACTTCTATTTTTAGGTTGTCAATCCACATCATTCCCCTCTCTGCCTATAGCAGAGCTCCTCTGTGGTTTATAATTGATGAGATTTCATTGTTAAGTACTTGGGTACATGCACAGCATCATTTACTAAAGCACCTTTTAAAGTTGAACATGATTTTTGCACAAAAATCCATATCTGCACATGCCTTTTGGAGAAAGCAGCATATTTTATTTACAGTGATTGTTGAATTCTCTGTGTGCTGTCTCAACAGGATAGTAAGAAAGGCGCTGAACAAAGCTTTCCTTGCAGAAAATTGGCACCAAGGACTTATAAAATCTGTATGAAATCTGTGCAATAGATATCAAGTGCTGCTTTAAGGATGCTGGTTTCCAAAGCAATCCATCTTCACAGAGGTCCTCACATCTTTAATACACAAATAGCAGAGGTAGGCAAATCAGCGTCTTGTCAGTACTATATTAATCATGGGCTGCACAAAAATAAGATTTTTCAAAGATTAGCCAGGTTTTTGAGAAATCCTGCCACGCAACTAGCCAGCTGCCAACACTGGACGGTGTCGGGGTACCAGCAGCATTCCTGCTTTCCCCAACACAGGGCCACGTTCACAGGCTTCCAGAACCAAGGGCATCAGCCTAATTTCATAATTACTGAATTAGATCAGGGTCACCCTATTCTGTTACAATACTGAAGTGCAGCCAGGAAAAACGCAAGCCCCAAGTTCCATGTCCTCTCCTCTCTGGAACAGAAACTACTTGCTGTAGACAAAGAAGTCCATAAAGAGCCTACTCATTTCTTTCATTAAAAACCTTGGCACATTTCTTATTCATTATAATCTTTTGCAGTCAGATAGCAGTGTTCATCTGAGGAGCTCATTTTACAAATTTAGCTTGAATCTGGCCTGGTCTCTGCTATCAAGTATGCTTTGATTTGAGAATTATGTGCAAACTTTGCCTACAATTGTTTGGGTGTGCATGTGGATCTGTGGATGGGAGAAGGAGGGGGGAAAAAAAAAAAAAAAAAAAGATGTATTTTATTCCTTTTCCTCGTAATAAGTAATCGTTTCTCAGCATATTCAAGCAGCTTTTTGAAAGAGGGTTAATGTTTCCAAAATCAGATCTAGTCACTAAGTTCCTCAGTTCCTCACCACTTGATATATTGGCATTCTGCTAAATGGAATAAGGACAATAAGATGTGTTTATCTAGACAAAACCTATGTGCAGTTGCTTTCAGTTGTTTTCCCCAGTTTCAAGGGATCTCAGATGCACCGTACCAAAGAGAAGCAATGTAATATTGTTAAGTGATGGCCATGGATAATGAAGTGCAATGGTTAGAATATCTTTGTGGCTCATGAGGTCTCTTTCTAATGTTGCATACATAGATGAGATATTCAGGAGAGACTTTTCATTCCATCTACCAGCTTTTGCCACAACGATGTGTACGGCACCTTTTCTTTCCCCTAGAGGTGCTCAAGTTTCTCTCTATATTCTATTTGTTGCTCTTGAAAATTGTTCATCAGAAGAATTCTCTGAGAAAAAAATATCCCTAGTTGTGCTGCAGTCAGTGCTTCTTTGCGGTCACGTATCCATTGCACCACTCACAGGAGCCTGTTCTGAATGCCTTCACATTTAGGCTTTCACTTTGTGATATTTCCTTTTCTATTACTTATTTAAAAGAGATACAAAAGTAAGAAAATACAAGCTGGCTAGTGGAAGAATACTGCACACCTGAATTCTTATAGTCCTACAAGGCACATAGTCTTCAAAGGCCTGAGGAGCAAAAAAATATTCTCCTGTAGGTACCTCAGTGGTCACCTTAAAGCACCCAAAGTCCAGTTTCATATTCCGAGTTGATGGTGTTATTCTCCTCAAAGTACCTGGGGTCTGGGATTCTGAATAAGCTAAGAAAAAAGTTTTCCACATAGTTCTATTTTTGTATCAAATCCAAAGCACCGCAAGCCAGAGCAGTTACTTCAAATGAGCACTTTTTGCGTCATTGAGACACGGGTGCATTGTAGCAAAGCAGAGGAAATCCAGAGGCCTGGTGAATCAAATAAATAACTAGAAGACCTGAGAGAAAGACAGAGACAAAGAGACAGACCTAGAAAACGCTGTTACGCTGTCCTTAAAGAATTGCAATTTATAGCAGTTAAAATAAAGAAAAACCTTGAAAATAACATCACTGAACACTCCTCAGAGCTGAAATGTCAAATACTAATGCCATTCAGCTAAATACCCCACCATATAAGTCCCATTTCTGTGACATCAAAGAGTCAGAACAGAGAGAATTACTGTCCAGGGAGCCTGGCACTGGGATGCAGGAGATGGAGATGCACCCGAGGAGACGAGGCTGCAGCGACAGGCCGGCCTTAGCAGCCTCTTACATCCCCAGCCTGGTGAACTCGCACATGGAAGTGAGTCAGCGCCAGAGCTGTGGGTACTCCTGTTTCTTTCCTAGGCTGGTAAATGATTAACCCTTTGCTCTGCTGTGGGTCTGGCCAATTTAATGGAAGGTTTGACCTGGTTTGGGGCTAATTCACTTGGAGCAAAGACACCTGAACACCACGAGTATTAAAGGGGTCTAAGTGAAGCTCAGGCAACCCAAGGGCCTGGTGTGCTATGATGTGAGGAGGCCCTGTTTTCCCTTGAAAAAGAATCTCTCCTTTCACCCAAGAGTCGCATGCTACAAGGGCTGGGCACCGCTAGGACGGGGAAGAGGTACTGCCCTCGCACTGGCAAATTCACTGCTATGGGGTGATCAGCGTGCTCGAGAGCAACGTGATATTCACGCCGCAAAAGATGCTCAGGTCCAACTTGCAAAACTAATACTCGCCTCCCTGGCCAGCCTGTCTCAGTCTTTCCTGTGCGGTCACCACTCGTGCACCCGTTTGAACATCAGTCCAGAGCACGTGTGGCCCCAAGACTATGATTCACCAGCTGGGACCAACCCAGATAGGCTGATGAGCTGATTGATGGCATTAATTTAAAAATTGCTAATGTGACTATGAACTCGCAGGCAAACTAGGAGCAACCAGAACAGCAAGAGTGCTTTTCAGCTCCATTTCTGCACAGCACTTAGCCCTGGGAGACACTAGTGCAAGGCAAGCGGTCCCCTATGGACCACCTGCGCGACAACAACACCCTGATTGTCACCAGTCCATCTCTCCCACCCAGCCGAGCTGAAACGACTAGTGTGCCCAGTGAAACAATCCCGTTGTGCCCCACACTGTGGCTATTGTTGTGGGCAAATCCATCGGTCATGGCACAGCCATCGCTCCCCAGCAGCTGAAGCAGAGGAGCCCCAGCCTTGCTGCCCCTTTCTCTGCCACTCAGCTTCCTCTAATGCAAAAAGCAAGAGGGTAGCGGGGCGATTCTGGAAGGGAGAACTTAAGAGGAACCACCGCAAGACAGCCCCAGCACTGCCGTCCTGCCCCCGCCTCGCTGCCGGCTCAGCCTCCGCGCAGGAGGAATAGCGGCTCGGAGATCCTCACAAAGGAGGGAGAACTAATGGGCTACTGCTATTTCTGGAGCTGCCCATTAGAGAAGCAGTTCTGTGGTACGCAGTATGCCAGTGCACTCTAAAAAAATAAATAGGAACAAGAATATTAGCAGAGGAAGCATATGTGGCCCCAAGACCATGACTCATCGGGTTAAATGGACCAGCTGAGGTCAGTGGTTCTATTTATCAGCTTTTAGTTGGGAATACGGTGATGGGGTAGCAATTCTATTACTTAAGTTTTACATGCTGCTTCTAATACGGCAGTGATTAATGATCTGTAACTACGGGAGATAGCTAGCCAGCTTCCAAAGTCTAAAAACAGCCCATCTACTTCAAGGTCAAGAGGTTTGGTTTCCCTCCTAAAGCGGGCTTTTGGCCGATAAAAGTGGTCCTTCTATAGATTTCAGGGTGCATTTATAAGCATTGAAAGTATTTTTTGCTCTCATCAGCACCTACAAACAGATCCCAATGGCAGCTTGAGGAGAAAAGCCCAACTACTTGCACCTCCACAGTGGCACATCCTTTGTGCATCCTGGGACGGCAGAAGCACTGGGAGGGCTGCCCGCAAGCTGATGCCAACCGCAAGGCCACTTCGACAAGTAAGGAAAAATGATCCAACAAGGTGCTCTTTTTTGGTTAAGAACAAGATGTCCCAAATGTTGATGCAGAGCCTGTCTGCGCGGCATCCCTCCCTCCGGGGCGCGCGGCTCGGGTGAGATGGTGCCGGTGGGAGGCCTGAGAGCGGATTTGCTCCTGGACGGCTGGACTGGGGCACGTCTGAGCTCGGGCTCAGACGAGCAGATGGCGGGAGACCACCCGCTGCAGGGAGATCCACTCAGGCTGCCAGGACGGTGCAGGCAAAGCGTTAGAACAGACACCAGCCGCGTGAGGTCCCCACTGTTTTGTATGCGAGTCGTTACCTTTTTCGCAACCTTCGCCCGACTGTGAAATTCTGCCGTTCCGTTTCTGTTGCCGATCAGCAATCGCCGGCAGCGCTGACGGGAGGACGGTGGCCCCTCCAGCCGAGGGGGGCCCAGAAGCCTGTGCACACGCCTGGGTACAACGCATTTGCGTGGAAAGACAGACCCTTGTCAACTTAGGCACCTTTCACCGGGAAACCAGTGGGGTATCAACAGGACAAGCCCTGAGCGGAACAGTTGAGTTATCTCTGATTTTTTCCCTCCATTTCCCAGCAGAGGTAAGGAAACAGTGAGCAACTCTGCTCGGCATGACAGGCATGTTGGCATCCCCACGGATGCTCAGGATGGGACCCACCACCTCCTTCCCCCCATCCCAGCCGGATTCCCACATCCAGACGCTCCAAGAGGTGATTTCCAGCCCCTCCTGAGCCCACGGGCACCCGACAGCCAGGCCAAGCAAGACTTGCCAGGGGAGCCCCGCAGGGCCAGGGTGATTAGAGGCCAAGGGCTGCGCTGTAATTCCCGGGAAGGCGGTAACGCCTCCGCACAGGCTCAGCAGCTGCTTCCACAGCGGCTCCGCTCTGCGCCCGTCTCTGGGCAAGGGATTTCGTCTGGCTTTGCCCACCCTCCAGCTCTTCAAGTCTTTTCTTAAGCAGACTTCTATACAAGATATTTTTGGCTAGTTTTTTTTTTCCTCCAAAGCTGTTACTAAACGTCGCTCCCAAGATTTAGGCTCACGAATCCCCTCATTTCCGACTGAAGTCGCACGTATCTCAGCTCCCTGGAGCATCAAGGAGAGGCGATTTACCTGCTCATGGCAGGGTGATAATTTTGTGCTCAGGTTTGGAGGCATCCTCTGCGGCTGTTTCCCCACAAAGTGCTTGGCCTCTTGAATATTTCATGGCCAAGATAACTATGACTAAAGCATCCAGGAAGATCTTTTTTTTCCTTCTTAAATACAGGTTAGCTTCTCTTTTATTTGATTTGTGTGGGCGTTATTTCACTCAACAGTTCAGTGGCTTGTGACCCACTTACAGGCTGGAACAGGCTCTGGTGAACTTTCATGTCTTGGTATTCAGGTTGCTCTTAATATTAAAAAAAAATAAAATAAAAAAAAATGGAGGCAACACTATCCCTGAGCTCTAGATCCAGGATTGCTGTCCAGTCAAAAAAGGTCTGAAAATATCGTATTGTAATTCATGAGCTATATGGGGCCAAGTTGGGTCTAAACAGGGCACTGGGCTGCCATGAACCTTCCTTTAACTCTCATCCTGCATCGGCCAGGTCGGGGACTCTCCAACGCTGACTCCTGACTTGCACCCGGAACAAAGCTGCTGAGGAGCCTTTGGGGGTCCCTCAGCCACCCTGCAGATCTTTCAGCGCTGAGGCCCCTTTAGAAGAAGTTGCAGAATTAAAAAGTTTTTCTATCCCAGCACAAAGGTGTCCTTGTGAAGAGCTCAAATAGTATCTGTCACTTGATTTTACAGGGATATTTGGGCCTGTATAGTGTCAGCTCTTCTCTACTGACATGCCACCCGTTTGTTTTTGAAAAGGCCACAAGGGGACTTGGTTACATTGTCAATGCATCTTCTCAGGGGACACATCACAATATATTAGCTGGGAGCTTCAGCCAAAAGACCAAACATGACAAGTGTAAGACAAATACACAGCATTAACACCAGATTAACCCCATTCAGATAAAACTACCTAAGTATGAAGCAAAGAAATGAAAGGTAGCTGGTCTCTTCTTAGCCTCACATCAATGTCTTATAAATGAAAGTATCAAGGCACATAGGGGTGCAGCCTGAACTGTTATTCCCTGTGGGGATCTCTCGTACTGTGCCATTTGCTCCTCTTTAATTTACACCATGATTTTCAGTACCAACTCCTGGCATCTTTCATATGTTGCTCTCTATAATAGAGACGTCTTACTAGAGAGCCCGATTTAGTCGAAACCTGGGATGCGCACAGCGGGAAATAGATATAGCCTTGGGCCAGGAGACTGGACCAGTTTTGCTAGCAGCCTCTCTTCACCTTTAAAATCACCTTAATTAAGAGCCATTTTATTAGCTTTTACAGCTTTAAGGAGGAACTCAGTTATCTAAGAGCAAGGCAAGCAAAGAAGATGTGGAAATTCACAGAAATATCCTAACAGATTTCTACAACCTGGGCTATTACAGTTACATGTTATATTGTTCATTTTAGATTTTTTTTCTTCCTTCAAAGAAAAAAAATGAAAGAAATCTGAATTTGATGTGTGAGGAGCACCAAAAGACAGTGTCTCTCACATAGAGCTTAAAGAGATCAGCTCAAGCCTCAGAAAACTCAGCAGGCATGCAGCTCACCTATACTGTGGGTGGGAAGCAGGAGAACTCACATCAACATAAGCAGAGGCTGTAAAAGCACAGCCTGGCTTCCCAAAGCACGTACAGAGCTGTCGGCTTCCTAGGATACTGCCATGGATCTGAACTCACCGGCACATCCCTCCTCAGCTGCTCCAACCGCATGCACAGAAACCCTGGGTAGGGGGAAGCTCTTCCACTATCAGCTGCAAACCACGATTTACACCAACAGCTGCCGCTTGCTTTGGAGCTTTCTCTTTCTTTTTCCCAAGGTTTTAATGGTCTTCATCAAGATTGCTTCACACCTGTGATTCAAAGTGGACAGGGTATAAGACTGAAAGCGGTTTGTGATTTCCAAAGAAATCCTGAGAAATACCTCATGCTTTTTAATTACTTGCCAGTGTATGTACTTAATTAAATTAGAAACAATTCTCAGTCACCACAATTGATGATATGAATTGACTCTTTCGCAAAATGAAATTGCAACTGGTTCCCCCCCACACACACACTCTATAAATGATTCTTGTCAATGATTTTTTTGTTGTTGTATCAGAGTGATCCTGCTCCAGGTGTTCAGTTAGGAGTGATCCTAACTTCATTGCCATCTAGAGGGAGGTCAAGTGGAGCTGGCACCCGAAAACTGAGAGATGCTAAGAATCTTTCTGAAAAAAAAAATGGTGTTAAGTTAGAGAGGAATAAATAAGCAGTAGGGTAAAGAGATATTCCGCCTGTGGAATACAAGTTCAAGCTGCACCACTGTGTGCCTTGATACTTCCATTTATAAGGCATTGATGTGAGGTTAAGAAGAAAGTGGGAACCTTTTACTTCTGCTTCATATTGAGGTAGTTTTATCTGAATAGGATTCATTTGGTGTTGATGCTGTGTGATTGTCCTACGTTTTCCCTGTTTTATATTTTGACTGAAACTTCAGCTTCTCTGAGTAGTCACCACCCTGGTGCTTTCCCTCTGCTGCCTGTCCCATCCCAAGTTACTGGGGACACACAGAGCTCCAGGAGCAGCTTTCCTGGGAAGGCTGAGTCCTTCAGGCATTGGCATCTTTTCTGCCACTTGATTGTCCCCTGTGCTTGGCGACAGCCCCGTTGACTTGCTGCAGGCTGCCCCATTTGCAAGGGGAATGGGTGCATGTCCCGGCAGTGCCACCAAGGTGCCAGCGCAGGCCGCACGTTTGGGCCTACAGGCATGGAGCATCCTGTGTTCGGAGAGATGAGCCTGGAAAGAAGCAGCTGCTAGGACAGCCGTGGCTGTTGGCTGCACATCCAGAATCTTCCAGGGGCCAATGTGCAGGCTCTGAGTTGCTTTGGGAGGTGGATGCTGGGGGAGTGAGGACTCATATGCCCATGCGACCAAAGGGCTGAAGAGCAGCCTCAATGCCATGGGGCAAACTCACCTGTTTCTGAAGCCTCTCCGTGCAGCTGGTGGCTCTAACTGAAAGACATGCTCAGAGCAGGACAGTCACTAACTGCTCATAGCTTTAGTTATCTTTCAAGCAATTGTCTTCCAAAGATGCACTTCAATTACAGCTCAGATAACGGCTGCCTCTCGCTTTCAGTGCGCAGAGTAAACGAAAATGTGCCAGACGTTTCTGCTGTTCATGGCTCACAAATCCTTAACCCTGATGTTGACTGTCAGCCATATGTGATTTTGGCAGCATGTCCTTTCCATTCTCTACAGAAGAAAAGGAGAAAAAAAAGGATGCTTTAGTATGATCAAAAGTAGACTTTGCTTCCCATTAAAAAAGAAAAGGCAAGAAGCGAATTTAAATACCTATCTATAAATGCTGTGCACAAACTCCTCTGCATGTCAGTGCTGCTTGTGCAAAAGGGATTCTGTATGTCTTTGGCCAAATGTCTCCAATTTGAGAATATTAAGTTGTGTGTAAATCTTGCATTGGATCTCAGGGGGAATCTATCAATAGCGAGTGCCGAACATCTGGCAACATATTTGCAGAAAGCAATTTATTAATTCAGTGGATTCAGCTCCATTTCCTGTTTGCAGCACATCCAGCAAAACAGACCTCCATTGTTATTCCAAATGCATGCACACTTCCATTTTTATTTCAGGCCTGTTTTATTTGTACATATTCCCAGTTAGGGAGGTCACAGGCACTCCCCAGGTTTAAGTACAACCGTCCCGTCGCGTGGTGTTTTCCTGGCTGGCTGAAACCTCTGTGAGGAGCTGACAGGCGCGCAGGGATGGACACGGCGCGGCCGCACCGGTGCGGTGCAGGAGGGAGCCCTCCGCACGCTCAGCTCTGCGGGTCTTGCTCAGCGAGTCTTTGCTACCCGACAGGGTCCTTGGCACGCGCAGGGCAGGGTCCCTGGGACAGGCGTTTCCAGGGAAAGCTGCCCAGCTCCACCGGAGAGCTCTTAGGGCGCAGGGCCTGCCTGGGCCCAGAGCTCCCACACGGCCTGGGAAACAGCAAGGCTGCCCAGCCTCCTGCCCACTGCCGGCTCTGCTTTCCCAACAGGAGAAAAAAGGGTAATAAAATACCTATCTGTACAAGATCTTTCTGAACTGTCATAAGATGAACTGCATCGGGAATCTCAGGCCTTTCCAGGAGAGGAAACCCTCTTGGACGACTTCTTGCTCAGACATCAGCGTGAATCTCCAGCAAGAGCTCTGCGAGCCGACGCGGCGGGGGTGGGTTCCCCTGGGGGCGGCTTGCAGGGGGGACCTGCCTTTGCTGAGTTTCTTCTGCAACTGCTCTGAATACAAGGCCTGAGACATTTAGTGGTGTGTGGGCGTTGCTCTGTTTAGTGTTGCAAAACTTTCATGACCTAGCTCAAGCTTATCTTCAGAAGCGACTGAAGTCCTCGGGAGCTTGAAGAGTCATAGCAGGATTTTAAAAGCTGGTTGTAACATGATTTGGTTTCACTTGCACGGGCAGAAAACAGAAAGGTCTATAAGGGCTCTCCGTCGCTTATGGACCTTGTTAATATTCATAGCTCTGCTTTCTGCTGCCGTGTGGGACACGTTCAGCATCTGACACGAAGCCTCAGGGTAACTGCCCCAAAAGAGCTGCCCAGTGGATGGACCCATCCCAGAGAGAACCTCCGACATATTTCATGGGAGAGTTAGGAGCCAGCTGGAGAACACCAATCTTGTTGCACGGTATTTTACAAGAAACCAAAGCCTTCTTACAGCATTTGCTTTCAAGATCCATCCCCAGGAAAAGGGAAAAAAACCCCACAGACTTGAAGGAATACTTGAGAGGAAGGGGGAGAGAATGTCAACGCACCCTAAATCCTCACAGACCAGCGCAGTAGCTAGTGACAAAGCCCATCCAAGCAGACACCAGATGGGAAGGAGCTGAGTGACGTACTGGGACTCAAGAAAGCAAAAGTGAAAAAGAGAAACATTTTAGTCTATTTTGCAAGGAAAAATGGAGTTTATATGATCACATAAGTATATCTGTGCTTCTTTCTTTTTCCCATTTCTCCCCTTTTAACCAAAATGAAGGAACTTTCCAAAATAACTCTAACTTCAGTAAAAATAGATGGCCAAGTGGAGAAGATGCTCTTCAGAGCTGCAGCACAAGCTTTGTTTTTTTTTTTCTCTTAGCAGAGAACCCAGAAGGAAAATTAATCCTGTATGAATGCCCCCACAATAAAGTTCCAGTAGGAGAGTGCAAGTTCTCGGAGCACTGATGTCGGGACAAGATCCGCTCACAGGAGACTACTGGCAAAATCATTATCCTCCGCCGTACGTCCACCCTGCTGCGGGGGTAACAGCTCAGCTTTTGGAAGACGCAGATAGCAGTTCCAAGGTAAATCAGCATCAGTTCCTGTTGGTCCTAACAAAACGTGCGTTATAAGCCACAGCAGACAGCCAGATCCTTTAAGTCAATCAAAACCTGCAGAATATCACATTTCAGTTTCAGTTGGTATTGGTACTAAAAAAATATTTGCTGAAGAAGGGTTGGTTCCTTGAGGCAACAGCAGGGAACCAGAGAACAGAGGGGAAAGCAGCTTGAGAAGAAGGTATTTGAGTCGGGTGACTGTAAAAGCGAAGGAAGAAAAAGGTTAGTAACAAAGAAGCAAGAGGGGAAATAGCCAAGATGGAATCAGTAGAGATTGTTCATGAGCATGAAAGAGGAAATCACCAAGACATGAAACAGAAAAAAGAGAAGAAACAAGGACCACCAGGGGCCAAAGTTGAGAGGAAAAAAAAAAAAAAAAAAAAGAAACAATGAATTGTTTGGAGGCTACTACTCATCATTTCCTTGCGCATCCTCTCTGCTTAGGAGCAAGCTTTTCGTCTCCATTTCTAGAGAAGCTCTTTCTGCCAAATCAAAAGACACTTATTCTCCTTGACTTTCCACAGTGCTTAGTGTTGCTGCTTTATAGGTGCAAGAAAACAAGACCCAAAAGGAGGGAACTCCACACGTTATTCAGAGATGAACTTGGGCAGTTCACGAGGGTTCTGGTCTGGAGCCTCTTCCCCACCCAAAGAGCCTCCTTTCCTCCATATACCTGAAGGCACATATCCATACCTGGCACTTGCACGGTATTTGAAAACACCTGATTTCCCAAGTAATTAAACTGTTGTGAACATTACCACAGAACAAATGAGTTTCTGCTTTTGGAAAGCGTCTGTGGTCCTCTGAATCTGGAAACACACTTCCATACAGAGAGACAGATGGACACGACAGCAGAAACGAGGACGTAACAGACTTTGACTAGTCAAACTGCTTGAAGCCATTTTAGACAGAAATGAGGCTTGATGGAATCCTTTAGCTCTGTTCCCCAAGCCAGCGTAGGCCAGAACCTTAGGAAAAATACTTGGAAATCACTTGGCAGATGAATCCTTCAGCTATTGCATGCACGTGATACACACTAACCATTTGCAGCTTGTAACGTGAAAGGGTGCTTTATTTTGTTTCATTACAGATTCAGTCCAGTTCACAGAGAACACATCAGTTAATACATATCTTCACTTTGTAGGAGGAATGGGCATGAACACATGAGCGCACAGTTTCCAGTCCTTTATAGCCAATTTATGCCATTTTCACCTGGAAGCATATGCAGATCTCCAAAGCATCATGCACGGCAGTTTTCACCAACATCTCAGATAGGAGCCCTTTAAGGTCATTGCCGCAAACACAGGAGGATAAAACTCTCAAGGATTGTAAAATTTGGGGAAAAAAAATGGCTTTATGCTTTGAATCCCATTTCAGAGCAGCCTCCTGTGTTAAACCCTCCTAAACTTCCTCCACCGCAGTAACAAGCAGGAAGGCAGGCGAGGGGGTCTGCCAGGCGCCCCCTCGCAGCGCAGCGGATGCCCCCTCGCTCCCGAAACGCGACGCGGGACCCGCGGTGCCCCGGCTGCGGGGCCTAGCGGGCAAACGGGCCGTGCCGGCGGGGAGCAGCGTCCGCCCCGCGCCAGCGCTCCCCATCGCACCCGGGCAGCCGGCACCAAGAGCTACGGAAAAAGGCGGGGGGGGGAGGGAAAACACAACACAGGGGAGACAGAGGCAACAAAAGCAACCAGCTAATTTAATCTGCAAGGTACAGAGAATATTGTGCAGCCTGTGAAATGCAAGAGCAACACAGCAACTTCCATTCCCCGCCACGCTTAAAGCGATCACATTTTGAAAGAGTTTTGAAGACACGTCCAACGTTCATGCCCAAGCTCCTCAAAGTTTTCAACACAGCATCTTACAACTGAGAAAACACTGTTTAACTTTTTGTTTGTAAACCAGATTTGAAATACTTTGCAATATACCTTTTATTTCTCTTTTACTAAAGAAACAGCATTTAAGAACTGAAAAAACAGCATGGTGTTAAATGTTAAGGACCATAGTTTAAAAAACTTTAATAAAAAAAAGGTTATAGAGGTATGATGAATTTAAGTTGCATTTTAAAGTCAGCTATTTGGGCATCTAAATGTTTTTCCACGAAGCAGAAGTCCGGTCCCAGGCGAGCTGCGTGCAGGGGGAGGGAGGTCTCGCCCCGGCAGCCACAGCCACAATCTGCAACCACCTCGCTCCGTCCAGGCAGGAATCCTGCCCATCCGAGTGACACCCGAGGAGGTCGGCTGGACCCACCTCATATAAACCCTCCCTTTCTAGTACGAGGGATAGTAACTAAAGCTTTCCGTTAAGTGATAAAACCTTTGTAATTAGCAACCCAAAATAAAAATGACATGCTTGCTCTGTTTCAGGCACTTTCAAGATCATAGTTTATTTACTGTAGGTAAAAAGCTAGTATACAGATTAGGGGATCCCTTAAATTTCAACTCTACAGTTATACACCATCTAAGTATTCTTGCTTTGAATAGTAACCAAAAAAGTTTCTAGACACCTGTGAGCCCCGCTATAAATCTGCGCTGTTATTAGGAGAGAAGAAAAAAAAAAAAAAAAAAAAAAAAAAGATAAATCAATGCTTAATTCGTTCAATGCATAATATTTACACTGTGAAACAAAGGGGAGATAATAACAAGCAGTGGTAAAGAGGCGATAAATTTTAAAAAGCCGAAGTTTTTATATATATATTTTCTTTACAATAGTGTGCTAATCAGCATAATTGTATATAAAAAATTAAAATATAGTAGAGCGTCCCGTTACAGAAATCTTAATCACCTGAACTGCAGTCATTACTTGCTAACCATTTACATGCAACACCGGCTAGGACTCAGTTTTTGTTTTTGAAGTGTAGAACAGATTATGACATTTAGGAGACAAACATTAACTTGTGTACAAACAAAATTAAAAACTGCACTCAAGAATTGTACTGGTCACAAGCCTCTTCATAGGGGAGAAAAAAAAAAATTACGAACGATGATAGAAAGTGGTCTCTTTCCATACACTAATTATCAAAGGCAATGCATAGACTGAGAGTACCCAAACGGCAAATGCTGCAGACACTGGAAATAAACAGCTTTCACACAGAGGCTCTTTATAAGAGGCCTTTCCTTCCACCAAATGGTGACAACTGAGAGCAAGTAAAGGGGCACCAGGTGTACAACTAAGTATATCTTGCAAAATACTAAGATGGGGGAGGTTATTAATATACATTTTGAACTATATATACAACATAATGGAATGTATCCCATCCCAAAACAGTTTTATGAAACAATTGGACCTCTCTACACTAGCCTTATGACTCAGTTATGGTTCTAATGAAAGCGTAAGTACACAGGAGATTTACGTGTAAAGTGAAATTCATGGGGCATTTAACAAGAACTACTGACAAAGCTGCTTAATGGCATTTCTGCTTTTAAAGTAATTTTGTTAAGTATAATTGAAACTTTGTCTGTGCACAGTGTCCTGACAGACACTTCAATACGGAGCTTTGGTGATTCAAGAAGGCCCTTTTCTGAACTGCTATGAACTGCACTGCAGACCTATCGATGCACGCACACGTCTGCGTCAGCTAAGACTAGTGAACCAACTGCATGCACACTTCCTCCTTGAGGTGCTTCCCAAGTTAAACCACTGCAATAACAGAAACATGAAAAATAGATTAAACTAAGGAATTCCGCATAACTGCAATTTAATAGAAGTGAAATGCCAATATGGCAGTAAAACCTTTTTCTGTTGCTTTTAAACAGGAAGGTCTCTTGTACCAGCAGAATCCTGTATACAGATACACAGAGAAGGAGGGAATATACCACTTATAATTCCCATGAAATAAGAGCCGATTCATCATGTGAGAAGGTACAAATTACAGAAAACATGAATAGTCAATAGAAGAGAAACAACTGGTTTACATGTAAGAAGAAAGAACACTTCAGTCTGATTGCAGTTACTTTGTGAAAGCTGCTACCACAGCCCACAGAACCTCATTCGTGTTGGCTTTCATACATTCAACCTCAGGGTCTAAATCCAGAAGCTGTCGCACTCTCTTGGTGGCTAAATCATACTGCTCATCCAAAAGGGGGGCAAAAGCGTTCTCCAGCACATCCGAAGCATGGGCTAAGTACACGAGCGCCAGCAAGCGCTTGTCCATGCGGTGAGGGTCGTTCACCCATTTCTCAAGAACTGCTTCTTGCACCTTCTTGATGAGGCGCTGCTTGATGTTGTTGTTGGTGAGGGGGTGCGTGGTCATGTCAAAAAGGAGGAAGTTCTGTTTCTCTGTTGTCAGTACGCCTTTTTCCACTAGATTTTTGGCTAACCGCTCACGGACATTCCGCAATTGGTAGTGCAACTTTAACGGGTTCCACGTTTCACCTAAAAAAAAGCAAACAAAAAAAAAGCCAGTCAGGCCAAGTTTAATCTGTACTGCTATTTTTTTTTTTTTTTTTTATTCCCCTCACCGTGGTGCAGAACGAGCTGTCAAAATCATATAGCTGAAAACAAGTTGCTGTGCTCGCGTCAGCATTTCTTTGATCGTCTCAGACACACATGCACAGGCAGCCCCCAAGAGCATCTTTGAGGAGCTTCAGCACACATGTTAATTTTGGACAAAACGCCAACTAAGCCATATCCTGCTTAAGAATATGGCAAATACACTGAAGGAAATAAACACAGTCATGAAGGAAGAGATTTTTTTGGTTGTTTTTAAATAAGAAACAAAGAATATCCTCCAAGCCTGCCCATTTGCCTCTTCCCAGCCTGTATCACTTCAGGGACTGGAGAAGTGTCATTGGCAACTTCTCAGCCACAAGGACAAGCTCATGCTCACCTGCCTCGCGTGTCCTTCTCTCTTTTTTCTGCTTCTTCAGGTTTACATTCTTCTCTCCCTTCCTGCCCCCTCTCTCCAAGATACTGTGTATATGGGGAGCAGGGGCTTCAGTACTTCTACAGAAATTATTTTTACTGTTTTTTGTTAAGGCAGGAGAACTAGGCACATGCGTATGTGTGTGCACACGTGTGCATGCAGAGGAGGGAAAGCACAAAACAATATAGCATGTATGTGACGGGGGGATTTAAAAAGCACAAAGCAACAGCTACTGATAAAGCAGAAGCTGTTAATCACTTGGACAAACCTACCTTTGGTTAAAGTTTACATAGCAAGCTGAGTGCTTATCATAAACATTAAAACCCACCTCTGATACACAGTAACTTATATTTTAAGATGCAAGAGATAACAAAATATTTCTTACGCAGGTGGATTTTTCCATAAGTGATGAGAGAATTTCTATAGCATTTTGTTTTGTAGCTGGAAAGTCTTTAAAAGATCATTGGTATTTTCATGACAATAATAAAAAAGAACTCTAAGGTTTCTCCCACGGAAGTAAATATGTAACATACTTAATGTAAAATTCAAGCTCATTAAGTAAATGAAGTGACACCAATTGCAGAGTGAAAAGCAAAAACTCAGTGAACCCATCAAGGTCCATTTTGCACACTGAACTACATAAGTTTCTGTATGACCCACACTGTACTGAATGTGATTCCCCACATTGACCATGAACAAAACTTTTTAGAATGAATCTAAGAAGTGAAATGCAATAAAAGCAGATTTTGTAGGGTAGAGATTATTTCCTAGAAGTGTTTTTTTTTGTTTTGTTTTGTTTTTTGTTTTTTTTTTTTTTTTT
>VZSV01000003.1:2291444-2327466 GCA_013398735.1 Nothocercus julius
GAAAAAAAAAATATCTTCCGTTCTTTTTAAAACTGACATTCTGGCAAACAAATGTATTTTCATATCTTTGAATTGCCCCTATACGATAAATTTCACAGTAACCCTTAGTCACTGTGGATATCTTCACTCTGCTGCAGTTAGCAACCTCCTATGTATCATCCAGCTTAAAGAGATAAGATGTGAAATCATTTTATAGACTTGTTTTTTTATATGTATATATAAAAAAGACTCACTTTGAAGAGGTCAGAGCATTTTTGAAATAATAGGTTTAAAAAAATAAGTTTAAAAATCAGCTTTCCTTGCCTTTTTTTCAACGAGTTCTTCAAGATATTTTTTCTTATCACTGGAAAGGAAGTTTGAACAGATGGTTTGAAAATAATCCAGAATGACTGTCTGAGCCTAAACACACACATGTTCAGAGCAAAGAGGCGTAACGAACATAGACTCTTCCATTCAACTTATCCTTTGCCTCAGACTAACTTGGATCACACTTCCATGACATTCCTCTTCCCCTTCTCTCCCCATACACCCTTCCACGGGACAAGGCAGCAGGGGAGGCCCAGCCACCCTTCAATGTTCACAGCTCTGCTTGTTCCTAAAGGAGGATTTACTGACCATCCCTGCTGAGTACTTCTCTCCAGAGTTTTGACACCAGAACTCACAGTTTCTTTGCCCTTCTTATGTTAAGTGGGTTGAGGATTTCATGAACTGAATCATCACAGAGGACTAAGTACCCACAATAATTTTTTTTTTTTTTTAAATAGATAAACTAAGGTAGAGAAGGCAGCTAAAAAGCTGATTGTGAGATGATGGTCTTCATCCCTACTGAAAACAAACAAAACCAACAAAAAGCATTACTTAGTCTATTTTTTCAGCGATCTATAATGTGCTAATTTGCCTTGTTTCCAACTGCTGAGGACATTTCAACTATACAGAGTATTTAATTTGCAGATTCTACCATGCAGCTTTGCAATTAAGTGATAGTAATGATTAAACACCTCTTGCATTGGTTTTTATTTAAGTGAGCTCTCTGCTGTTTAGCTTTAATAACACCAAAATTCACTCAAGCACAAATCACTCGGAATTGCCAGCTGACGCACCAAGGGATTTTTTTTTTTTTAATAACTTTAATTATTGAGTTGTTTTCTCTGATTGCAGGGCAGAATAGAGTACTCTTTTCTATCTTCAGCAACCACCATTCTTAGTAATTACTTTATTTATACAGAATTCTCAACTTTTACTCGTTTGCAGAAGTGCTACCAGTAGGTAGAACTATGGCAAGGATGCTCTATGTTCAGGATAAATATACAAGGATGCTGTAACATAAACCATGCCTTGTGACATTTTACAAGTTTCAGAAAAGTTCACCACTGCCATCTCTGCCAGTTTCTCATTGTCTCATTTGCATCCTATGACATTCAGGCATGGATTTAATCTGTCCTGACTACTTCTGAAGCTATGCCTTAGAACCTGCAACAAACATCTGTTTGATTTAAGGCTTGAAAGGGAAATGGTTGTAGCTGACAATCTTCTAAGTCAGCTAAGGCCACAGATCAATGGTTGCTTAACTGACTAGAAATCCAAACTTCTCCCCAAAGAAGGAACCTTCTCTTCCTGGTCTCACCTGGCTCCTAGTGCCAGCAGTCTCCCCTAGGTACCACCTGATGACAAAATCAAGGAAGTGATTCAAGTCAAAACTAAACTCATCACAAAAGTCACTGATTTCAGAATGAGCCATCAGCCAGAATACTCACCTGATCGACTACATGGCTGCACAAACGCTAGTAACAACCCAAAAGGCTCTAAAACCAGATAAGCCTCTTTGCAATATTAGAAGACTGGAGAGAGACAGGACAACCCTTCTCAGCTGCAACACAGTTAAAGTGACTAAAACCTATACTGCTTCTCATAGCTTATGCCTTGAAGATGTGGAGTTCTGAGCAGCAAATGCTGCATGAAGGAGCTTCTACCCACCAACTCCGAGGAAGGGTTAGGAGGGGAGCAGAGGAGGCCTTAGCCTGAAAGGCCAAAGCTGTAGAAAATAATAGTGAAGTTCCAACCTCACTAAGCCTTGGATACAACTGGACAGCTCATTCCATTCACTGAGCACAATATTTAACTCAAAGAGAAAGCTGGGAACAAGGTAGACAAGGCCTGCAAATTCCCTTAAAAAGGGGTAGAAGGGACTTGATAGTTGAGACACTGAAATCAAACAAGCCAAGGAAGGGGGGGGGGGAAAAAAAAAAAAAAAACACAAGACTGAAGTTTGGTGTTACATAGTGCAAGACTTCAAGTAACGTACTCAAGTGGGAGTCATCCCTGACAATGATTTCTCAACTGAAGGTTGAGAGGAGATAGGGGAAAGACATATCACATACATCAGTATTAGGGATTTTCTTTGCAGACAATTCTTTAAGCATAAATCAATTTTAATTTGGGTTTCATATTAAGTCTTTTTCATAGAACTCTTCTGCCTCTAAAAAGAAAAATCAGGATTGTCGCAGCAGCAGAAAGGAAAGTATTTAATACTGTGCAGTGTTAACTCCTTAAACAAACCAAAAAAACCAATTGTAATTTTTTTTTTAAATGCAAGACAAGCTTGGCTTTTATTCTTTACTGGAGATAAGCACACGTTATTTTTCCATTTTATTAAAAAGCATAGTTAAAATTTCAGTTAGACCGATCAGACAAGGTTTGTGTAGAATGAAAATAACGGCTGAAGAACATTCCTGAATGCCTAAGGAGCCAAAAGCTTTGGAGGAAAAATTTCTGTGCAAACTAATCAAAGCTGAATTACTCAAATGAAACTAGGAGCTGTTTGTCTGAACAGAGGTTCAATTCTTCAGAGTGGGTTGGAGAATTTTCAAACTTTCCATTAAAAAAAAATTACAAAAGGTAATATTGACAGGGAAGTCTGCCATAGAAATAAATTTATTTGTGGTGAACAGGCAATATTCAACCACATTTTTTCAATAAATCTATTTCAGAAGTATCCACCAATGCCAATGAAATAAAGATTTGCCAGTGTGACCTTTAAATATTTTACACTAAGGAAAAATCCAGCTGCAGAAGTAACAAATTAAAGCCTCCAATCTTCAGTCTAATTCCATAAGGAATCTTAAAAATACACCCATGCTAACATCAGGTGTACAGAGCACACGAGACCCCCTGTCCCGTGCGTGAAGTACGGGTGGGCGGGCGCTCTCCAGGGCGCAGCGCGCACAGGCTGCTTCCTTGGCCCGCCGCAGCTCAGCCGCGTGCAGCAGGGCACAACTGCTGCGACCTGCTCTGCACAGCAACGGCTGCGACCGCAGCCTCTGCCAGCGCCTTGGGCAAGGATCCCAAGAGCAACCCAAGGCACTACTCACCATCCTTATCCCCATTAAAACAAAGGAAAAAAGGTCTTTTCCTTACAAGCACTTGTAAGTTACTGTATTGCCTGGAGCATTTTGTGTGACTGTTTTTTCTCCGCTTACCTTTCTCGTTAAGAGGCTTTTGCGCCTCATTCCACAGGCCTCCAGCTGGAGACGCCCCCGCAGCGCCAGCTCGATTAACATACAGCCACGCAACCCGGACGAGATGCAGTCATTCCAGAAGGATGTGTAACCCTGGGAAGAACGAAAGAGAGTTAGAGATTTCCCTCTATGGCTGAAAACAAGTGGAAAGGACTTACTGCCTTTTCTGCAGCCACCTTCATTAACCTGTCCTTGCTACCCTAACTCAACCTGAAGCAGCACAGGTAGCCAACCATCATGTTTACTGAAAACAAAAAGGAGAAACAGACCCATCTCCAATTAGTTTTAACACTAACTCTGTTCTTTGAAGAGCAGAGAACTTTAGAAAAGTGATACAAATTAATACAGCAAGGTATCAACAACTGCTAGATATTAGGTGTAGTTTATAAGTAGTTAAAATAGCACAATTATGTTTCTTGGACCTCTAGTGTTTGACATTTCCAGCATCATACAGGCTTATCTGGATTTCCTGAGAAATATTAAAATTATTTTACACCCATACACAATCTGGTACCGATGAAGCAATAGTAATCTGAAATCAGGATTAAGAAAGATCTGTAGCATACTGTAAATTAATAGAAAAAGCAATCAGAAAAGTAGCAATAAGGAGAATGTACAGAACAGATTTTTCAGCTTGATTGTAATAAAGCCAAAAGATAATGAAACTTTTTCAATAAAATATTTACAAAGCCACCATATGTTTACCATTTTGTCATTAAATCTCTAAATATACTTAATATATTTTGGAAACTTAATGCAGACTGCTCTTATATAAACTGCAAAACTGCAAAGCAGATCTATTCTGTGAACCATACCACACCTAACATGCTTTTTATCTGTATTTCTACATTGACAGATATCTGCTTACAGGGCAGAACAGAGTACTTGACTCAATAAATCTATTCAATACCCAGAAACACATTTACTGACTTCTGTACTTTATTTCTTGAAAACTGTGAAGAAGTATGGTCAGTTTTAAAACTCACTTTTCAATTTAAGGGAAGCTTAATGTTACTAAAACACGGTGACGAAAGACAAATTTATTTACAAAATTAAGGAGAGCTGAAGCTTTCACTTGCAGTGGCAAGGGAACTTCTATCATGGAGTAAAAAAAATTCAATAAAGTTACTGATGCAAGACCAGTATTTAAGACAAAATAATTCTGGGAATTGATTTATCTTCAATGATTATGGAAACAGCAGGTGTGATACAGAAAGGCCTCCCAAAACCCTGCTAGTGATGGCATCCTGTCTATGAAAACACCTACCCCGAGATACTCTAGGGAAAGCTGCATGCAATAAGAAAAAGAAAGCTCTGCCTTTCACAGGATTCTCCTCCTAATCACAAATAAAGACTAGCTTGAATCATAAGTAATGCCATTCGATACTATTTGCAAATAAAGGCTGCCCATGTACAGCGATATCTCAAGCGTATGCATCTCAAGTCTGCTAAATGTGTTTAGATGTATAAACCAGCCATCAACAAATGCATGTCCTCAAATTGGATTTCTAGGAACATGATGGTGTTGGCTTCCACTTAGCAGCAAGCTGTCTGAGAGCTGCCGTAAATACAGGGTTGGAAAGGGGGTTAAGAAGATTCCTACTCAGCCCTCTATTCGAAGTGTTTATTATTATTCAAATAGTTTAAGTTATGGAATTTATTTCCTTGTGTAGTAATGAAAATTTGTGATTTTAAATGAAATGGAAAAAGTGATCTTGAAGAGATTATGGTCTTCATAACTAGACTGTGCTTGCGCTAGTGGGTTAGATGACAAAATCAGGAGAATGTTTACTGCCTTTTTATTTAATAGTCTTTCACCAAGGTTTGGGGGTTTGCAGCTGGATTGACAAGAGAAGGAACACCACCAATTTCAAAACACAGAGATTATATTGCCATTAACATGCTGAGGGAAGAGATATTTTGTGACAAAAGGCATCATCCTGAACATTTTTCAAACCGCTAAACTGATAGTTCAGACAAAGGAACTGACCATTTTCGTCACTTACTGCCAAGACCTCAGACAACTGCAGGAGCTTCCACAGAACGTTAGTTTGGCACACAACAGCCTAACTAAATCATTTCTAAATTATCCCAAACCTCTTAGTGTAACTGAAAAAGGACATAGACATTTATCTGCAATACTGCAAGCAGCATCTTGGCATCTATCTCAAAGAGCAAACAGTGTTAACTAGAAAAGAGTACAGAAAACAGGAACAAGGACACTCAGCAATATGATATCACTGCTTATTATAAATGCTATAGATGGACAGTGAAGAAAGAAATGGGTAGGGAAATTAACATCTGTATAGAATGGGAGAATAATAATATAGAAGATTACTACTTTTTCTTGATTTCTTGAATTCTTGAAGAATTCAACTGTTTCTACAGGGAAGCAAAAGCAAAAGAAAGTTTACAAAATATGAGCTAAATTCATAACAGATTGACAATGAGGTTTGCTAGGCAGCAATGAACCTGTAAGCCATGCACGGTCTGGGCAGTCCCTTCACCCCTGCTGGGAAGGCAGAGGAGTCACTGGAAGAGGAGTCACTCTGAGCAAGCCCTTTTGCCGGGTATTCCTTAGCCATCGTTGGTAACGGGATATAGAAAACAGACTGGAAAACCAGTTAACACTGTTCTTGTATTGTTTCAAATACCTAAAACTCTTCAAACAATGCCCTGCGGACAACAAAGATCACTACTTAGAGATGCAAGTCATTCTACTATTTAATGCTACTGCACAGCACTAGCATTCCCACCCACATAACACCAGATAGTTCTGCTTTAGCAATCTTCCTACGTGCTGTTATGATTTTATAAACATCCCAACTCAACAGAATACTTATTTCATTAAAATTGCAAGGCAGCAGGAAGGAAAAGGATCTTACAAGGTGGAAAGTTATTTTTATCTGACAGCAGCCACATTAGAATAGCGCTTTAAGCTAAGAATAGCTTGCAAAACAAAATATGAAATCTATGTTGATTCAAAGATCATAAGAATGTTTACAACTGTCATGTTTATTTACACAAACACAGCACAAAAACATTTCTTCTTCAAAGCAGAAATTCTAAGATAAAAGCAAGTTTTGCTAGACAATCATAATGGGAAATGAAAATAAAAAGTTTATAATTGGTATTTGTTACACTATAACTTTGAAAACCCAGACAAGCATGGCAAAGAACTCAGACTAAGCATGGCAAAGAGAATCGCCTTCTGCCTAGAGTTACTTAAAATCCATGTTCATTACAGCATGTTTCCGATCATCTCTTGCAGCATTTATTCTCCTTCCCTGCTTCCCATACCCCATCCACAGCTCATCCAGAGTTTCTTCTTCAGAAGCCACTAGCCACTAAAATACAGGACCCACACTTTCACAAATCGTCTGTCTACTAACCATGGCCCTGTGCCTCACTGTGACCACCACCTGCCTTGTCTTTCTCTCCCTGCTTTCACCTCTTCCATGTTTTTACCTCTCCAACTGCATTTCCCCACCATCCACCATGGCCTCTGCCAGCACAGAGGCTTCTTTCCCCATGCCATGAACTGTGACACATTATGAAGCTTCCAGACTTATAAAGACTGGAATTTTTGTGACCCTCTACAGTTCCTTTAGCTCTCTTTACACAGATGGGGTAGAGAAGATTGCACACTAATGCTATGTAGGTATTTATACCGCATGCAGTGAGTGGGCATCTTGTTCTTGATCTGCTCTCAGAGGGGGAGAAAAAGCCACACGATCTGCACACGTGCAGACAAGTCCTTCCCAGAGGCTGGGTCTAGTTTTTTGCTGGGAAAAAGTGCACGTTTTTGCAGTTTCTTCCTCCCTGCTGTAAGGAAACACAAGCTGAGATCTGCACGCAAACCTCGGGCTAAGCACATACCAGGCTCCGGTCTCCTACAGACAGCGGCACAGAGCATCGTGGGAAGCAGGGTTTACACAGGGAAGGGAAGAACAGGACTGGAAAGGTGCTACTGATGCCCTCAAACCCTTAGTTTAGGCTATTCCCTAGCATCTACCCCCACTTGGCCTCCAAGACCCCCACTCTCGGGTCCCCAGAACCACTGCAGTAAAGGCCATTGTAATTTAGTACGTGTGTAAAGAATCTGAACAGTAAGCCTCTAAAATGATCAGCCCATCCGTATGGGATTGGCAGAGAGCAGTGCCAAGTGTGTTGGATACTTCTACACAGTGGATGCTGCTTGGAGAACTCTTATGAAACCTGAAACAGTTTTGCTTAAGCTTAAAACAGCCAAAAGATTTATATTACTTCATTCAGCTTCCAGGCAACACTCAAGCTACCTTACAGAAAAAAAAAAAAACACTGTCTTCTCTACCAAAAGTGCAAATTAAAGTCACCCAGCAGTAGCAATGCAAAAATACAATTAAATTGCTGGTGCCAACGGTGCTATTTCACATTCACAGACGTTACCTCAAAGTATTTACTGTGGAAGTATCTTTAATGGATTACAGAGTGAGGGTTATAAACACTTTCACAAAGATGAGGACAAAAGACTTGCAAACACCATATAATTAATGTCTTATTTCAGAATACTTTATTACTTATTTTTTACCCATAACATTTAATTACTAAAATTCTCTTCCCACCACAAGAACACAGATTACTATACCAGCCACAGATCAGAAAAGCATGAGGAAGAGGGGAAAAAGCTGAAAATATCAAATTAAAAAGAAAAAAAAAAAAATCTTTGTGCAGCTCCAATCGTGAAGTCTCAAGATTCACATATGGTAATTAAAAATACTGTGTTTAATTTACTTGGCTAAGGCTACCAATCTGCAGCACCTTCTACAAAACAACATAGACTGTGGCTACCAATATGTTCCCTGATCTGAGCCCGTGAATCTCAAGTTATTACATATTCCTTTGCAGTGATAGCAAATGAGTATCAGCCCTATAAGCCTTTTAATTAAAAACATCAAAAAGCCATGAAAATATCTGAGGGTTACAATGACCCACTTGGCCAAAAAGATTGGGAACAACAGACTCCTCAAGCCCATCCTCAGATGCTCACACGCTCATATTCCCTATTAGAGGTTGGTGCCAGGTCCAAGCTTTGGCACTGGCTCAGGCTCAGTTTAGCAGGTTTGAAGCACAGAGATAGCGCTTTGCTACGACAAGGCAAGTGACCCAGCTTGGTCTGAACTTCTCTTTCTAAAAGTCTTTTCACATAATATTCAGGCTTATAGCATCCTTTAAACTTTACTTAGCACCCTCAACATAAAAGCAAAATGAAAGATTTCTTGAAATGAAACAAATAATTAATGGGGAACCAGAAGCAGAACCATCATCAGAGCTGCACACAAACTGAAACTCCTGTTCACAGGAAATTCCAAGTTTAAATTGTTTTATAACAAAACAAAAAGACAGACTTGAAAATTTACCAAAGAATGCAATTTCTGAAATTTCATTTAGAGGGAGCAGGAAGAAAAATTGTAACCCTTTTTAACCAAGGTAGCCTCATCAGAAGGGAAGCAGGCAAACTGGGAAGGCAGCAGAAAGCCAAGATAACCAACAACCAGAGCACCTGAGGAGTGTGCAAGTCCTGGCTCCAGGGCACTACATCTGACAAGGGCTTCATGTCTTCATGGCAGCTTGTCTTCAGGGTTCCTCAGCTAAAAGGCACAACCTAGGTTAAGGAAAGCTTTCATTTTCACAAACAGTAAATTCTGAACTTAAGGAAGCCTGTTTTCCATTACTCTGCTGGGGACCCTGCTGTTACTTTTACATGGGCAGCATCAAATACTGTGCCAATGGTGACAATACAAAAGCACCAAGACTAACCTTAAGTTTCGACATAAACAAATATCTAGCCTTCCTAAACAATGGTTTCTTTCTTTCCTTCTATTCCTTGTGATGCATGACAGACTATTTTTATGGTATGTGCTCAGCAATTACAGAGGGCAAATATCCTGGAGAACCTGCTATGCCTGCTGGCATCGAGGAAGTCATCGAGGTCTGTGAGCTCCAGGTTGGCTTCACCACCCTCACCAAAATTTACATGGCAGCATTAGAGAAGCTTAAAGAAGAAAAAAAAAAAATAAGAAAAAAAAAAAAAGAGTTGGGAGAGCTCACTGTCTGTACATGAGCCACAGTTCTGGGCACATAAAAACTACAAGGAAGGAAAAAACCTGACACCACGACATTCCAGGGTTTAATTGCTTCCCCAGCACAAGCATCTCTTTTCGAACCACTACCTTCAACAGCACGGTAACATTAACCTTTCTCCACAATTTCAATTACTCTTCCTTCAAGAGAGCCATTTCAATTCTACTGACCTTTCAAATCCATGTCAGCTCTCCACAGCGTTTCATTTTAACCTTTCACAAAATCAGGTAACTTGAGAAGGTGAATCCTTCAGTGCCTTCATTTCCAGCCAGTTGAGGGCTAACCCTGCAAACGCAGCCCAGCAAAGGGTGAGTTGCTGCTGAAGAGGTACCAATTTCTCCTGCTCCTCACTGCTCATTGCGGTCACATCTCTTGAGCCCACAGCTGGATTAGAGCAGTGTGGCCATAAGCTAATGGGCAGTCCCCTCTCCTGATTCACTGAGCAGCTGAAATAACAGCAGTGACAGCATGAGGAAGGGAAGCTACGTGTTTGGGACACGGGAAAACGCAAGAGCAGCCAGTCAGTGACAGCCCATGCTTCACTTGGCAAACTGATTTCAAAAACCACAATCTGAATAGTTAGGACAAGAACTATTCAGCTAGTCTTTGGCATGAAGAGAATCGGAAAGAAAAGCTCAAAATTCTTATGTTATTGGTCTTGTGAATGGCTTCAGTATAGATAGCCCAGTCCACTCAAAAGACACAAAGGACAAAATACACACAGTATCACAGCCTATGATCACCATTCTCTTGAGCTCTGTGTTTTGGACCTCAGTAATGATTACCCTGATCATCATAAATGTGAAGTTATACTATCTAAATCAAATGGAACAATGATCACATCTCTTTTCGATTCTCTGAAGCAATAGCAAGTTCTTTCAGAGGGGGCTACTAGCCTATTATTTGCCAGCACAAAGCACAGACAGAACATAATAATCCAAACTCATCATCTGGCACCCATTCAAAACCTCCAGCAAAGACAGGCAGGAACAATTTATCTTGAAACAGGGGCTCTGGGGAACTGTATTTCATAATGGACTTGATCACAATTGCAACAGAACTCTCACGTTTTTAGTCAAGGAGTTCCTGTTTTAAACAAGAATTTCTGTATCTTCAGGTGGAGAGCTGGGGAGGGGAGGGAAATAACAGTGTACATTGTACACATGCACTGTGACTGTAACAGGGACTTTGATCTGCCACGGCGTTCGCAGTGATGAAAGGCTGCTTCCTTACTCTTGCATCACAACCCCAATATAAGAATCTGCTGCCAATAACTTCACAACTAGAGTGCTATGCATGCTGATGACAAAAACACTGTTTTTAAGTTAAGGAATTTTGATTTTTATTGGAGAGTACTGGTAAACTGGAGAGCACTAGGCTATCATAGCGATAGGAGGAGAAATCAACACAATCAATGAAAATTATACTTAATTTACTATCAAACATATTTATAAAATATGTCCAACAAATGTAATAATTTGCTTTCAGAACCTTCAGACTTCAAACACATCTTCAGAGAGCAGGAAATTCTTTTACTGGAATAATTAAAGAATTCAGAAAGTTTACCTAGGATTATTCTTCCAACATCTTTTCTCAAGAAGCTTCTCAACATAAAAATAAGCAAACAGATCTTATTTAAAAAACAAACAACAAAAAAAACTTTCCCCACTTCTTAATGACACAGATGAAGGAGCTGGTCAATATTAAAACATAACTGCATGTTTACTCTGATATCTGAATCACTTAGACCAGTGTTTCCCAAACTGAGTTCTATTTTGCCATATGGGTGACACAGTTTACCTATCTGTCAGGTCTGTTCCCCAGCATGAACTGAACAACTCAGGTGTTCTGCATCACATAATAAAGGGTCACATGGAAGGCAAATGTGACTTTTTTCCAGAATAAGGAACTGTTAACATGACCGTACAGCTACAGGGTAACAAAGTATTTCTAGGTCTTCATAAAATGGTGACTATTTGTAGGGAATCACAGAACAGATGAGATTGGAAGGGGCCTCTGGAGATCCTCTAGTCCACCCCCCTAGCTCAAGAGGGGTCACCAGAGCAAGCTGTTCAGTCTCCCTTACAGGCAAGAAGTTCAGACAGAATTTCCTGCATTTCAGGTTGTGCTCATTGCCTCTTGTTCTGCCACTAGCACCACCAACTCACTGAGGGTGCGCTCTGTCCCTCGTGCAGGTCACTGACAAATAACTGGAACAATACAGGATCCAGGATAGAGCCCTGCGGATGCTGCTAGCTACAGAAGCTTCCAACTGCACTTCATGCTGATCACAACCCTCTGAGCGCTCTCAATCACCCCACCATCTGCTTGCCTATGAGGATGTTATGGGAGACAGTGTCAAACACCTTCCTGGAATCAAGGCAGACAACATCCACTGCTCTCCCCTCAACCACCCAGCCTTTCCATCACATATGGCTACCAGGTTGCTTACACAATTTCCCCTTCGTGAATTCATACCAGCTATTCCTGATCACCTCCTTGTCCTTCATATCCTTGGAAATGGTAGAAAAGATTAGCTGCTCCGTAACCCTCCCATGGATCACCTTGGAGCTGACTGCCCTGGGTCCTTCTTAGCTTTTCTGAAAAACAGACTGACTTGTCTAAACACAGAAATACCAGAAATGCAGATCCAGAAGTTCTTAAAATTAAGCTGTTACAGCCAACGTTTCAAGAACATTGTGAACATGCTGTTCACATCTCTGATCTGCCCAAATACTGAAATGCATATAACGCTGGTTGACATATTGGGTAATACACGCTGCTTTTCAAATCTAATTATTGCATAAAACCATACATTTCCCTAAGCTGCTAATTACATTTTAATCTTCTAACAAATATTCTGAGTAACTCTTCCATATATTATATAGGCTGCTAAAGCAAGATCATTTAATCCTTGACAACCAGCAAAACAGGAAATGGGTTTTATCAGCCTGTAGAGGCAAGTAATACTAAATAACGCTAAAATGTAGGAAGTTTCTATAAGCTATGGGCACACTGCAGGCCTGGGAGACCTAAGAGCAGCATAAGGGGCAATTCTGCACTAGCTCAACTCAATTCCTCTCATGCAGTCAGCCTGTGTGTATTGCTCTACATCTAGTTCCTAATGCGGACTTCAATAAAGCTCACTGTTCTTGTCCAGCTATTTGAGTCACCTCAGAGAGGCTGCAAATGCGTAGCACGATAAACTCCAGTGAGAACCAATTCACAGTCTTATTACCAGCATATAACTAGCTACATTCATAAGAAACTGGGAGGAAAAAATGCAAACAATAGAAAATCATGATGGAAAAAGAGGAAAAAGGAAAAATTTCAACAGGATTTCAGCTGAAAACAGGCTGGATTGTTCAAAATTATTTGCAGCCCTAAGGTAATATTGGGCTAAGGTAATATCCTCTCACTACAGACACCTTTTATTATACGAATGAATCCATTTTCAGCTTTCAGTGATCAAAGAAACCCCCTCTTTTTTTCTTTTTTTTTTTTCTCCCTTTGTTTCCAGGGCAGGTTATTGTAATTGAATCTACCTGAAGACAAGCATAACCACAGCAGCGAAGTTGCAGCTGAGAGCAAAAACGTTTCAGACAAAAAAGCTGACACAGTTAAACTCTGTATGTGCTTTAGTGACCTACAGAATCTCTGTTACTTTCTAAGAAATATTCAAACTCCATACAGTCATCCAAAAGTATAACTGCAGGTATTAAAGAAAAGCTTTATCCCTCGTGGCAGTATAATAGTGCATCATGCCAGGCAGGGTGTCTGTAGCAGTTCCCTCTAGCAAGACCCGACTGATTTTCTCTGGCAAGGAACTGTGGAGTCTTGCCGCATCCTATTTATATTCAGCTGCAAATATAATGTTCAGAGTTATGTTCTTTCAAATAACTCTTCAGTAATAACTTGCCTTTTCTCCTTTGCTTATTTATCAATTCCTTCCCTCTTCTACTGCCCTAAAAGAGAGCAGAACAAAAGCCTCCACAACTCTGGGATAGTAGGATAGGAGAGTGACAACTGCAGATGAAAACCTACCAGAAATTCTCTCATATTTAGATTCTTTAGAAAATAATCTTCCCTTAAATGAAAAGCTGAATTATGCTTTTGACAGTAATAATTCTCAATAAAATTTAATTCTCTAGAAAATTATAAAAAGACAAGAAATTGAGGAGGGAGGAGAAAGTTTTAGGGCCCAAGCATAAGCTCACTCCCCAGTCTTCATTTTTCTTACATATATTATTATATTATAGATTATTCCCACAACTACTGTCTGCCAGTTCTGTATTTTAACTGTTTTTCTGGACTAATCTATTTTAAAATGTTTAACAAAAGACAGGACTCAGTTTCTCCTGCCAAGAATGCATTCAGAGGAGGGCTACTTTCTATACATTCTATATTTTTAATAACTAAAACCCTATGGTTCAATTCTCAAATTGCTCTTTTCAGTGAGTACAAAATCTCAGATCCAGTAGAAGAAAGTGTGCTATCTATGTAATTGGAAAAAAAACTAAAGATATTTTCCTGAAGGCAAAATAATTTAAAAACATTATAATTCCTCTTACCAGTCATCTCTCAAAAACAGAAATGTGTCCAGAATTGGTGATTATTTAAAATATTCAAATAAGACTCTTCTAGAGTGATAGGAATTTTTTTTTTCATAAATTAATGGAAAAAAATCTAACTTCAAGTCTAGACATCTAATTTGTAGCTAAAAAGAAATCTGAATGCTTCTTCATGCACTTCATGGTAGAATATAGGTCTATAGCAACCTATACCTTGTTGGATCTTAGTTGCAAATCTGATTTTTCAAGCCAGCCATGGCCTTTATCAGTGCAGGAACATTTAGTGATACATCCTAGCCTAGAGCATCCTTAAAAATAAATTCGTGAATTAAAAAAAAGACAATGAAAAGAAAAATAGAAAAAAAAAAATCCTCAGCAGCCTCAATTGCAGCACCATTTTTTATTTGAAAACTACAATTTGGGGATGTTGATGTCTGACTGCAGTCCTGAAGTCCCCCTTTTTCAAGTTCTGATGCATTTTAATTCATAGCTCTTGTACTGAAACACACATTACAGTCTGGCTAGAAACAGAAAAGAAGTTATTGAGGAAAGTCTCTGAAATGTTCTGACACTCCAGGAAAGCAAGCATATTCCACAAAGTGCTGTATTCTTGACAAGAAACTTGTCAGGGATTTGATTAACCTGCCACTGCATTTAAAAATAAACAACAAACAGCAACTGCTGTCAGCTACTGACAGCACCGAAATCAAATACTATAGCCCAGCATTTTAAGCATGTGCACAAGCATGCATTATACAGGTCCACCTCTTTGCTAAAATTGAAGATATTTTTAAAAGTGCAACTTTAATAAAGTGGGGGCAACTAACATACGCACAGTGCTGAACGCTTAAGAGACTCCTGAACAAAACAACTCTGAGGAGTCTAATTGTTCATTTAGGTATTAAAATGCTAACTTAGAAATGTGACTTTCAGCACGATTAGGCATGATCTGCACATGCAGATCAAACCTGTGCAGTTCTTGCAAAGCCACCTTCCCTCAGGGTCCAATCTTTATTCTCCATAGTTTCATAGGATGGTTAAGGCCCATGGTTAATGGTCTAGTCCAAACCCCCGCTCAAGAAGGGTCACCTAGGACAGACTGGCCAGGACCCTGCCCAGACATTTTTTGAGTATCTCCAAGGACAGGGACTCCATAAAACCTTCAGGCAATGTGTTTTAGTGCTTACTGTCCCTCACTATAAAGAAGTTTCTCCCTCATGTTCAGACAGAACTGTCTCAGTGGGTGCCTGTTGCCTCTTGACCTGCCATGGGGCACTACTGGAAAGTGTGATGCCATCCTTTTTATATCCTCCCTTCAACTATTTATACACATTGATAAGATTCCTCCCTTAGCCTTCTCTCCTCCTGGCTGAACAGGCTCAGCTTTTTCAGCTTCTCCTCATAGGAGAGATGCTCCATCCCTTCATCACCTTAGTAGCCTCTGCTGGACTCTCTCCAGTAGCTCCATGTCTGCCTTGTACTGGGAAGCCCAGCACTGGATGCAGCACTTGCAGATGTGGCACCACCTGGGCTCAGCAGAAGGGGAAGATCAGCTCCCTCAACCTGCTGGTGACTTGTCCTAATGCTGCCAATGATTCCACGGGCCACCTGGCCACAGGGGCACATTGCCAGCTCACTGTCACCTTGCTGCCCACCAGGATCCCAGTCCTTCTCTGCTGAGCTGCCTTCCTGCTCTTTTTGAGAGCTGGAGTAACATGAGCTTTCTTCCAGCCCTCAGGAATCCATGTCCTCCATATCCTTTCAAAGACAGCTGAGAGTAGCCTAACAATGATGTCCACCAGCAACCGCAGCAGCCCAACAAGCCCCAGGGACTTGTGCCTGTCCAGTTTACCTGTAACCAGCAAATTAACTCATACATTATCAGCTCTTGTGCATAAAGTCTGAACATAAAATCTGACACGCATTTGTAAAAAAGGAAAAAAAAAAATTAAACTGGTGCTCAAATCCTCCACATTAGATATTTCACTGAAGAAACACATCTAACTAAAGCAGTAAATACAGCAGGGTCAGAAAAGTAGCTCCCATCCTACTTAGACACAAGTTTAACCACCACAAACTTACAACAGAAACTTGCAAATGATTACATGTCTCATCTTAAAAATAGTAACCAGTTTAGTATGTCTTTCTCCTGCAGACAAAGCAGGTCTAATATTGGCTACCTAAATAATAGGTCAAAGTTTAATTGATTTTTGACCGCAATAGGCAGCACTGAAACTACAGTTCCCTCCTAAGGGCCTAAGAACACACTGTACTTGTGCCCAAATACAAGAGTGATCAGCCTCTCCCCTTCTTCCACAGCTGCCACATCCTAAAACATTAAACAGAGCAGTGTGTTATTTCTAACTTGGGAGCAGTAAAAGGTTTCATTTTGAGGGATTTCCATCACTTAACACATCACTAACAAGGATGGATTTCCAGAATAAATTTTTTTTTTTTTTTTTTAAACAAGACATGCTAATACTAGATAGAGTTCCTCCTATTCCTCTCTTTCATCAACAGCTGTTTTTTTGGTGTGTTCCTTTCAGAACAGGTCTATCAACTATTTCACTTAGGTGTAAAAAATTTGCAAGAATGCAAATTATGTCATAAAAATGCCATATCAAGAGATTTTCACTAGGAGATAAAAGAAAAAAAAAAAAAAAACATGTCACACTGTTCTCACAATTAAGGAAAAGTTTCTTCTGTTTCTTAAGATGTACTAATTATCAGTTTACAGTTTTAGACAATGGCTGCAACTGCAGCCTAAAGCAGAAGCCATATTTAAATATCCAGCACGGGCAAAGCAGCTGTAAGCTGCATTAACTGATTACTGCAGGCTGAACAAACATCTGGCTAAGCAGTATAGGCTAAACATTTATCTCAACTAATTAATAACTGTTACACCTGCCTTCTCCATTATATAATGCACAATACAGATTAAAATGTCAATCTGCTATGTATCGAAAGCTCCTCTGACAGTAGAGACTGCTGAATGAGAGTAAGGGAGTGTCAGGGTAAAATCAAATGCCTGATGAAGTACAGAGTCCTGCACTGCCCAAAAGTGATTTGCTAAAGAGAAAACCCACAGTATAATACAGGCCTGGGCACAAAAGACACCGCAACTAACAGCTATAATGGGCAGCATAACTAATTTAGCCACTTGATGCTATCTAGCAAGACTGTAAGGACAGAGGCCCAGACAGTTTACAGCAGGAAGCAGCTTACAAAAGATTTTAAATCAGTATCAGAGACACACAGATATGCAAAAAGCCTGATTTCCTAACGTGATGAACAAATCCTATAAATTCCACAAAAAGCAAAGGCCTGTAAGTGTTAAATACCTCTCCAGAAAAGAGAGCTGGTCTACAAGGCATACTATTTTATTACCTTATGGTCCACTGCAAATAGTAAAACAACACACACACACTTTGGAAAAAAAAAAAAGAAAAAAGGCTAAGTTTCAATGCAAATCAGTATGGTGCATAATATCTCAGTTGATAGTACACCGAACTATTTGCTCCTATTCATCCAGGCTTACATGCTCAGCACGTGAGAAGAGAACAGCTGTGCTTGATTTCAGGTGTAACTATGTCAGAAATCTGTGACTGTTCAACCATTCCACGGTAATATTTCATTAATATTTCTGCATGGAGAGTTAGTTGACATAAAAACTCTTGGCAAGCAGATTAGTCATGAAAAATCTAGTTATGTGGCACATAAGTTGATTGTTATTTCATTTTCTTTGTTAAAGAGTTATGGCAAAATGGATCGAGATTATTGTGTATGAAATCGAGCCGCATCGTTACTCCAGACTGCCCCCCCCCTTCCCTCAGTAACACAACACAGAAGCGACAATGTGCTGCAATAATTATTTCCTCTGTAAGTGCCAAAATCGTTCTACCGCATACTACATGTAACAGTCATGCTGGTCACCTCAGCCATGCAAAGCAGCCTTATCACATGTCATTTAACAAAGATCAAAGTAGGAAAACAAAACAAACAAAAAAAAAACTGAAATGCAAGTAGTACAGCTTTTCTTCAATCTAAAATTTTAATTTTCTGTTTCCTGATTACTTCACTCCCAGTGATTAATCAGTAATACTTTCTCATATACTTCAGGCAAAAATTTTAATGAAGATAGCTTGCTATTGGAAAGAAAGAAAGAATTACTGCACTGTTTTTAAAAGCATTTAGAAAAACAAACAAGAAAGAACTAGGTAGAACTAGGAATGCTCTGACAAAGAGCATTTGTTCTACTTTCCTACACTAGAGAGCTTGATATGAAAAAAAAAAAAAAAAAAAAAGAATTACACTACATGCCAAGTTATCCCTGAATAAATCATAGAGATTACAGACTAAAGCTACTGTAGGAGCACAGATAACCACATTGGCTTCATTCAGAAGCATAAAAAATAAACACCGTTTGAACACATGGACCCAAATCGGATCTATGATGTGGCTTCCAAAGCAACTCATCCTACAAAGAGCCCAGAGGAGAATTCACACTGCACGGTATGGGGACACTCCACTGCAGCCCTCGGCATACAGAACTTGGGGCTCTCCTTCCCCATGCCCCATATCTTCTGCCAGGCTATAATTTATGTATGGACATGAAATAAAAAAGGAGCAAAAAGGTAGGCAAGTATGAAGCAAATTTTTAACCTCAGACATTACACACTTGTTGTTACTAGGCCCTGAACACTTGAGAAAAAGCAAGCCTTTGTCAAGGACTCAAGACATTCATACATCATTCCTCAAGTGAAATGTCAATTACCCGTAGACGCCTCTTCATGTTTCACTTATTTGTTCCAGAAATTTTCCAGCATAACTCAAGAGCATGCAAGTTGACATTCAGATACCAGGATGAGTTCTCAAAACTGGATTACTTGCTACACATACAAAAAGACAGACTTCTGTATCCTAATTAAAATTGCACAAAACCAAATCTTAAGTTCTGAGAATCACCACCTATCACAGAATGCTTGAGGTTAGAAGGCACTTCTAGAGATCATCTGGTCCAACTCCCCTGCTCCAGCAGGGACACCCAGAGCACGGGGCACAGGGTGGCATCCACACAGGTTTGGAAGATCTCCAGGGAAGGAGACCCCACAACCTCTCTGGGCAGCCTGTTCCAGGGCTCTGCCACCCCACAATAAAGAAGTTCTTCCTCACGTGGAGATGGAACATTTCAAATAGATTTAAAATTGTTTATTCACTCCACGAAAAACAGAATGAGAAATCTCTTTAGGATTAAAATACAAAATTCAGCAACACAGCCGACTACTCAGCTTCGTCAGAGCAACAAAGAGGAAACTGCATTTTAGCACTAATTTTAACAAATGCAGTGTTATAGAACACTACATTTGAAGCTGGCAAACTAGCTGCCTAATAGCTTTTTTTATCTTGATACAACTAAAAATATCACAAACTGGAAACCTTCACATAAATTGTTTACACAGAAAGCTATACTGTACACTAAAATTGCCTTAATAGATGAAGTTTTGAAGGCTGAACACAAGTAGTCGAGATCTAAGAGAGCTTCTGAATTTCAGTGATTTAACACTACTTTTCTACAACAAAAGAAATTTCAGTATTCAACAAAGGCTAAATAAAAACAAAAAAAAATATTTACTGATGCAGCAGATTGTAGTATATGACTTATTTCATCATACATTAGCTGTCTTTCAGCAAATAAGGAATTGGTTGCAGAGCAAATTAGCACCTTATTAACTGTAATTATCTGAACTAGAGAGGCAGGTGTGATACCTTTGTATCTGATTCGGTTTGCTCAGTGGTGCCACGTTTGCTGAGTATGGCAGCAGCTGGGGGCATTGCTCTATTTGAACAGGTCCCCAACTTCCACCAAGTAACTTCCAGGAGAAAAAGAATCCCATGCACAGAAAAGGTAAATGGAGCAACAGTTAATGAGCACAGCCAGCTAGCAACCTTTCAGTTTTCTATGAGACTGAGATACAAGATGTCTGTAAAGGCTGTAATGAACAAACTGGTCTGTTCTTACCTTTAAGCTGGAGTTTTTTAAAAATGAGCTAGCTTTTAATATTTATCACTCCATCCTTTTGGGGAGTGTTAGCTTTAGATGCTTTAGTGGGTCTATAGGGTAACCTCCCCCCATTTTGTGATTTTGATCTATCCTTTTGCAGTATTATTTTTAATTTAAGAGAGCAAGGTATTTCAGTGACTTTTTTATATTCCTATAGCAACAGGCTAGTGCACTACTTGAAATGGATGAGTAGCACTTCCTTTACCAGCTCTGTTTCTGAAGAGTTTCCAAATGAGTTGCAAGTGTTCTTGTGATGTTCCCTGAACTATCCTAGTCATGTATTTGGCTCCAGTATTTTACCTGCTCTACCAAGGAGGCCACATCTATCAACTACAGTTCATCTTTACTGTTCTGTGAGCTCATCACATTATTATTAATGGAAATACATAACTAATCTATCAGCCTTGTACATTGGAGACATGTGAATTTGTCAGAAGGTTTTAAAAGACTTTGGAGTAAGATAATGTATATATTCAAAAGACAGATACCTATTTAATACTTATTTTTGGAGGGAGCATAAGTATACCCATAATGGAAAACTAGCCTACAGCAGGGTAGAGACACTACAGAAATTAAACAATTGCCTTGAAAAATCTGCATATTAGTTCAAATATGAACACAAGAGCATATGCATATATTCTCCTTTAGGCCTCCTCTTTTGTCTTTTGACATAAGAGGTGCACCATCAGTCTATAAAGACTCCTTTTCTACATCACTACAATGGATGCCAAAAATCAGGTGGTTTTAGTCTCTCATTCCACACTCAAATATAGTTACCACAAAACACATGACCATTACAAGTAAACAAAAATGCAAGTTCTTCTCAGTTGTATGCTTGATTACACTTGAACAAGTTCCATTTCCAACAAGCACAATCGTTATCTTACATAGTACTTGTATAAATATGATGCTTTCTCATATGTATTTCAGCATATACTCCTCCTCATCACCTATCTCGACCTTAGAATACAGAAATAATTATGCATACATAGAACATACAAACAGAAGAGGAACAATCAATGGAAAAAAGAGCAAACAGCTAACATGCATTAATGATATTTTAATAAAGTTAAAGAAAAAAGAAGCATTAACCATGTGAACACAGTTTTTTTTATGCTGGAGCAGTAAGAATGGGACTGCAGAGCACTGTGTTTGTTTTAAGATAGCTGGACATTCAGAGCACTGCAAATCAAGGCTGCGGCAACAACCAGGCAACAACTCTAAAGTTTTGCTAGAGCTCAGTCATCATTCTGAGAGCATGATTCACATCAATACCTAGCAGCCTGCTAGAAACATGGGATGCATCAATCCATCTCTGCCTGCTGAATCTTCCTGAAAAATTCCTACGAGTCAAGCTCTGGCCTCTACACTTGCAATTATAAATAGTATCTGCTCAAATGTAAGCCATTTTCATACATAGTTTATATGGTGTAAAGCTACACTGACTGATACTGAATATTAGAACCAATTTCTCCCTCCAAAAATTCAAAGCTAAGCTATAAAAGGCAGTTATCAATGTCTTCTCCTCAGAGTGAAAGAGTTTTCAGGGAAACATGCTCTTATCCACAAAAAAAATCCAGGACTCTGGATTTTTTTTATTTTACACTCAACACTAAATTATTTTATTCTGCTGAAATAAGCAGATAAGACTGTCAGCTTTAAATTTACTGGCTTTCCATTGAGTTCATAGCTCATATACCTGTCTCTTCCTTACAATTTATTAAGCTTCACAATTATAACTTACACACATGTTTTTTTCTCTGCTTGTTATTAGCAAATCTCACATAAATGTGAGGGGAAAATCCAATCTAACGGAGACAAAAACTTTATAGAAGTTACTGCAATTTATTTTGCTTGCTTATCATTAGAACAGTAGAGAATATCTTTTAAAAGGAATTTGTAGTTTTAGTTAAAAAAAAAAATCCTGAAGACAGAGATTTAATTAGTATAAAAGAAAGGGGCACAGGTAGACACGAAAACAAAATGCAAGCCCTTTTAATTCTTGTCTAAGAAACCCCAGAAAATATGCATGTTATCATTTGTGTGCCTACGACCCCTATCTTAGAGATGACATTATCATTCTTTCTGTCTGGTCTCTCCACTGCAAAATCTGCCAAAGAATCATGAACAGCTTAACAACTGTACTCATTTAGTTATTTTTTCTATACAAAGAAAACTAAGATTATCTTTAGTACAAGGCAGTTACACTTGATAAAACTGGATGATAGGCAAGAGTGATGTACACCAGGGCAAAGCAGGATTTGATCCTAGTATGTAAAAAGTTTAATTATTAAAAGGAGGAATAAAAAAATCCTGCTCTAATATAGTCTTTTTTGGGAGACAGAACATTTGCTAGCTTGAAATCTTTATAGTCTAATGCCCACAAATTCAGCCAATTTAGCATGGGGAGAGGGGAGGAGAAAATGAAAGATCATCCAGGCTATCCCATCTTCCTCAGGGCATGCAATCCTGACGGATACCTGTCTTGTCATGCCTAACGTATTGTAGTGCAACTACTCAGCTGAGCACAAAAGGGAAAGTGCATAAGCATGAGCCTTAGAATTTATCTTCACATTCAACAGGTGGAAGCACACAGCACTGAGTATCTGTTCACTTTATTAGGATGTCATGCCAAGGTCCCTCTGAAAAAACATGGGATTACAAGAATATGGCCTAAAAACTGTCTGAAAGAGAAATAAAATGTTATTTTGGCAGCAAGATGGATATAAGTAGACCTACACATACTAATAATGGAATGCCAGACAGAAAAACCATTCCTCAATCTATTCATTACTAACCAGTAAACTTATTTTAGGTGCAATGCACTGTCAAAGAACACACAACTTAGAAGCTTTATTTCCCATTACACTGCACTCCTGAACATGCCGAGTTTTAAAATATTTCTTTTCCACCCAAACCAACAAACTGTCTTCATTAGGTTGATTAAATAAAAAATGGAGCAGGTCTCTTAAATAAATTTAAATTAGAACTCATGGGTAAGATAGAGAGCTACTTCGCTATGCACTATATCAAACTGAGCAGTTTCCTCTGACAGGCCTGGCTTCCTGCAGTGTGCCTGCCTCTTCGGATGTTACCTCTTCCAAAGGAAACAAAGACCCAGCACACAGGCAGCAATACACCTCCCTCAATGAATGCTATTCACGGGCCTGTGACAAACAATTAAACTATAAATTAAAATGATGTAACAATGCTATTTCCATATTTGATCCACTTTGTATTGTTCAAGTCTCATTTTTGTCAAATATATCTCAAACGTATTTTAAAAGAGGTTCAAATATTTTTCACGTGTGCTAGCCTGGAAGTCTTACTGAAGATTTCAATGCAGGTAAGCATCCAAAAGAATTTGAGAATCCTATAAATACAGGATAGTTGTGTCTGACTAAACACATGGAAGTGGTCTAGTCTCCCACATAGGGACCACAAGTGAGTTGCAGGAGGAGTAAAAATATCACTGGTCTGTCCAAACCTCCACTCCTGTGCAGAGGCCCTTAGCCTCCTCTCTAGGGACCTGTCTTCCCCCAAAACCAAAGTTCCCTTCCTTGAGATGGCCCCCTCTGCAAACCCCACAGCTGATGGACAAATCAAAGTCTCAGCCCTCCCTCTCCCCTGAAATCCTAGTGTCCTTCCCATTCCCCCCAAATCTCAGGCCTGCTCTAGCATGTATCCCTGCCTGCAGCAGCATCGCTGTCTCCATCCCCAGCAACACCTCTGTCCCAACCCAACGCTGTGACAACAAAGCCCCTGACCCAGCAACGTCCTACCTGCACCCCACACATCCCTTCCACACTGGTAATGCCCAAGAGCTCCCCCGGACCCATAAACACTCTCTAAAAGCACTCAACAAAACTGTGTCCTTTCAGGTGCCCCCTCCCCAGCGTCCCCACCACCACCAGTGCCCCCACTATCTCCAGGGCCTCTTCGGGGACCACGTCCCTAATGCCCCTCCACCACCTCTTCCTCTGTCCGCACAACCTCCATCTCCTGGTCCAGCACCTCTCTCCAGTGTCTCCAGCACCACCAGCGTCCCCTCCGCCTCCAGCACCTTCTAGGGTCCCCTCTCTCTGTCTTGCCCACCACCACTAGCACCTCCTCCTGTGTCCTTAACGTCTCCACCACCTACTGCAGCACCCTCTCAAGAGTGAACCCATCACCACCAGTGTTCCCACCGCCTCCAGCTCCTTCTGGGACCCCCTCTCCCTAACGTCCCCCCCACCACTAGCACCTCCTTGGGTATCTCTAACACCTATTTCAGCACCCTCTCACCAGTGTCCCCAACACCTCCAGCACCTTTTGGGACCCCCTCTCCCAGTGTCCCCAACACCTCCAGCACCTCCTTGGCTGTCTCCCCACCGTCGGTGCCCCCAATATCTCCAGCACCTCCTCGCCGTGTCCCCACGGCGGCCGGTGCCCCCCGAGCCACGAGTCCCGCGGTGCCCCCGCACCTCGCGGTCCTTGAGGCCCAGCAGCAGCACCTCCTCCATGAGCGTGAGCCGCGTTTCCTTGGAGTCGCCCTTCTCGTCGTCGCCCGGCTCATCCCGGCGCCCCTCGTCCTCGGGGCCGCCGCCGGCGCCCCGCTCCTTGTCGGCGGCGGCGGCGCTGCGGGAGGCCTCGGTGCGGCGCTGCACCAGGCCCGAGCTGCGCTGGGTCAGGGAAGTCATGGCTGGCGGCGGGGCAGCGGCGCGGGCGGCAGGAGGAAGAGGAGGAGGAGAGGAAGGAGAAGCGACGGGGCCGCTCCCGCCTCTGCCCTATCGACGCCGGGGCTGCGGCGGCCCGGGGGGAGGCATGGGGAGCAGGCCAGGCGGCGGCGGCGGCGCAGGAGGAAGCGCAGGGCCGGTGTCCTCCCCCCTCGGGCGGCCGAGCTGGCGGCGGCGTTTCGCCTCCAATATGGCGGCGCGGGCTGATGTCAGCGGAGGATGTGGCAGCGGCGGCAGGGGGAGGGCACCGGAAAGGGCCCCGGGCGGCCGGGCCACGCCGGGACGGAGGGAGCAGGAGCAGCTGCCGCCGCCGCCGCGGGGGTCGCGGCTCCGTCCCGGTCCCGGGAGCGCCTCGTCCCCGCCAGCGCGGAGGCGCCCGCGAGACCGCAGCGCCTTCCCGGGCAGCGCCGCGGGGCGCTCCGTTGTGTCCGCCTGGCCTCCGGGCGAAACGTCAGGGAAAACAGCAAAACACACGCAGAAAACAGCAACGAACAAGAGAAGCGAGGGCTGCGGAGGCGGCAGGCGGCAGCGCGCTGCCCTGCAGGCGCCGCGGGGGCCTCCCCGGCTCGTCCCCACACGAGGGGCCTCTTGACGCGCAGCCCTCACGTCCCCAAGTAGCCCCCCAGACCTAGCGAGGAAGGAACTGGGGTGTCCGTAACGCGCCGCGCGTTGGTGCGGAGGGGGCAGCCGCGCTGCTGGGAAGCCAGAAGTGCCGTCTCCGCTGCCTCAGGGCTGCTCGGCCTCCCTTGCCGCCTCGAGGCTGCCCGCGTGCTGGGTGGGCAGCTGCGCGGACGCATCACGGCCGGGCCGGCGCTCGGCAGGGCTGCCCGCGGGCCCGGCACGTTCCACAGGGCGCCTTTCCTAGCTCTTAGTCATCACTGGAAGTCCTTTCTGAGCACTCTCCGCTCTGCCGCCATTTACGCGGAGTGTTGGCACCAACAGGGACACTCGTGTTGGAGGCAACGCGGCCTCCCTTCCCACTCGGTTTTCTTCCGTCAAAGAACATTCTAGATTCTTGAAGAGAGACCTCATAACCTGCAGAATCCCACACGTTTCCTCCTGTGTTTTATGACACCGTGAAGGTGCTTATGCTCCAGGCACGGCCTGTGCTTTGTATCCTGGGTTTGGATTTTACACTGGGCCGTATTTGAGATGTGTATATATACAGAGTTGCACCCTGTTTAGCAAGAGCTCCAAGTCATGTTGTAAGTGGCTTTAGCACCTGTTATCTACCGTTTTCCCAATTCGTACAAAATCTGCTAATGTGATTTCGTGACATTCCTTCGTCAAGATCACTGATGAAAGTGCACAGCAGAGGGTCTAAAACTGAGCCCCCGGAGCACCCGAGTCACTGACACAGGTGTCAAGGGCTGTTCCTCTTCCGTGTTTCAACATCTGCCAGATTACTCATGGTCCATTTTATACACTGTTTGCTATTTTGATTTTTATCATTCCACTTCTTTAAAAAAGTTTTACTGTACCAAGTCAAATGTCCAAACAGGACCTAAGGATACAACGTGAACACTATTACTTTTATCAAATAAACATTTACATGAAAAACAGATACCACAACAGCATCACCAGATCTTTTTTTCTGGGAATATGTTTTCTGAAACAGTAACTATATGCACATCTTTATTAATACAATCCCTTATGAGCCATTCTGATACTTTGCTGAGATTGAGATGACAGGCGTCTAATTAGCTTGGTTCTTCATTCTTTTTACTTTCTTCTAATACTGTTAAAATGTTAGTCTTTTGGAACTTTTCTAGTGTTCCAAGATTTAGTGAAAATCATCATTAGAGATCAAAAGATGTTGCCAAAATCTCTTTAAAAAACTTGTTTACAAATTATCCTACCTTACTATTTAAAAATTTCCTAAGTTTACTACTGCTGTTCAAATTCTTCTTAAATTACACAGTTAGTGGAAAGTATTTCATTCATGCAATACCCTTACGATAAAACTCATCAATTTATCCCAATGCAAAAGTATTTATTGAACAGTTTAGCCTTTTTAAAAGTATTATTATTGACAGTTCTTATATTTCTCCCTAGTAACATCATTTTTAGAATTCTCCACGAACTTTGTGGTTTTTAACTCCCTGATCCTTTCTCTTGGCCAAAGGTTTCTCATCATGTCTTTTAAATTCTCACGTAACTGTTTCTTCAGTGCCTAGGTTAACATAAAGCAATATCATCTTCTCATTTCTTATCGATAAAATGCACTGTTTTGTTACAATTGTTTTCACTTGCCCACTACACTAGTATGGCATTCTAACTAGTTTGGTCTTTTATCTTGCTTGCATTTATGGGCTTAATTGATTGAATGCTCATTAGCAACTCCTAATTATCATTTATCACGTAATTTATATTTTTCTTTGTGTAAAATAAGACCCTTATTTTACCCTTAATAAGGGTCTTATTTTATCTTACCCTCAATAAGACCCTTAAGGGTCTTTACACTCAAATGAGTTGTTATTTTCAGCTCTGCAAAAATAGCTTTTTAAAAGCAGTAGCTATATACATTTTTATATATTTCTATATAAATATATACTTTTTATGTGCTTTTTATTTCAGAAGTGATCAAGGTAGGATCACTTGTAGGTAAACTAGAATTTTTGATTTTGTTGATCAATTTTATTTTTTTAATTTCATTGTATTAAGATGAGGTGTACTGTGAAATTCCTTATATTTGACACAAGACGTACATTAGAAAGTAGTCATTTTTCTGACTTAGAGTCTCTCATGTAATTTTAAGACTGACAACATGAGATTTCCAGCCTCTCACTGAGATTGCAGTTCTCTGTAATAACTTGGCTTTTTCCCTCAGCATATTACAGGTGGTTGTTTAATGGGCAATCATCTTTTAATATAATGCAGTTTGGAAACCTAAGGATGTAGAATGTCATGTATTATCTTTTCTGTTTTATCAGATGAAGAATGGACCAATTCAAGCTCTAAATACGTAACGGACTTGGAGGCTTTACAGTTGGGTGTTAGATGCTTATATGTGCATATATACACTAAACATATTAGTGATACTGCTGATGTTACCTAGGTTAATGACCCAAATAAAAATAATACGGTACATCATAGTGCCCTTCCAGATGCCAGGTTCACGTTTTTTGGAAAAAAGCCTAATACCACAAATACTGTGTAAAATAGGGATTATTCCTTCTATTTAATTAGAACTGAATCTGCCTAATCTCTCAGCATAACTTATTCTATCATTTTGTAAAACTTTAAAGATTAACAATTATACAACATATGCATAAATACAACTAAATTATATTCAAAAATGTATGGTAGTTTTTAGAATTGCATGAGTTAGACTAGTGGTGTCATTTCAGACTAGTACAATTTTTCATTACTAATTACAATTCTGATTCTTTATCGTTAAGCTAAACTAATAAACTCAGTGTGAATCAAATTAAGAATGCTTATAATTCAATTTTGAGCCAATTACTGTTTTTTTTTTTTTTTTAACATCAGTGCAGCCCTGACAGACAGGGCCAACATTTGCATCACAAGGAGCGCAGACAAGACCTGTGCTGGCATCAAGTTTCACTGGTGTTCATCCTTCACACACTACTGAGAGCTGCTGTTTTAGCAAACTCTACCTAATTTACTGAATCTCTACCTAAGAAATCCCTTTGGACTGTGTCACAACCTTGTTATGTGCAATTTATTTTGCAGTGCCAAGTTGTATTTTAAAAATATTTCTGAGTCATAGGTGGCTTTACGAGAAGCTTAGAAGGTTGTAGCCTGCCCTACCCTTTGGTTGAGCAGGGACTGGTGCTTTGCGTCCTCCGTGTCACTTGCGTTGTCACTGGACAGTAGGTACTGAATTTCCTTCCCCCCATCACAATTACAGTGCCATCCAGCCTGCACTGTGTGAAATGGTGGTGATGGGTGAAATCTTTGAGATACTGTATGAAGACACAATGTATAAAGAAGGGCTGTAGTCCATAAAAAACCTTTGCTGGACTTGCTGGACCCTGTAACACCCCCTCATTTAGATTCAAGCCTACCGTATCCGGCAGAATTTCTGTAACAGCGGCTGATGAGTCTTAAGTTATCTTCACTAGAGACTGTAAAATTCAAAAGTCTGTAGGTTTTTTGGACTGCTGGTATTCCCAGTGAGTGGAAATAGAAGGGAAAATATGAAGGCTTGAATCTCAGACTCTTCCATGGGGTTGTGTTGGCTGCACATCTTGGGGTTTACTTAGCAGTGGAAGCAGAGGTTCCTGCTGCACTTAACAGACCATGTGGAAACTCAGGTGTGTTGAAACAGTAGGTAAAAGAGTAAATTTAACCCCTAAAGCAGCTATTAACAGGTCTTGTAACTTGAATGTCACAGCTATTTCTCATTAAGGCTAGAGCTGAATAGATGTTCCCTTTTTAGCTTTAGTGGGTAAATTGTAGTTCTACTGTCACAGAATCATAACAAGACACTGCTAGGCAAGTTTCTCCCAGGAAGGATGATTAGATTAATTCCTTGTGGATGTTTTGAAATTGATAGCAAGAAAACAACTTCCATTTTCTGAAGGAAACAAGCTAGAAAGAGGCTGCTAACTCATAAAATAACATCAGCACCCACTGGTTTCACCAGTAAGGCTTGTTTATGTTCCTACCTGTGTTTCACATTCCCTTTTAGTGCAAGAATTTGCCACTCCCAATTATGCCACTACAAACAAGTGTCAGGTGGAGCAGTTGCCTGTATCCCTGAGAGCATGTCAGTTAAAAATAACAGTCCAAAAGAAATGTTATTTTTAATCTGTATTATTTTGGTGATCAGTTCAGCAGGGCAGTTACTATCCCTCACAAACAGGGATAGTATCAGTAGTGAAGGAGCACTGAGCTGTCATGCAAAATGTGGAAACCAGTGGCCAGAAGCAAAGTGACACAGGAATTCCTCAAGGTCAAACCGCCATATCATGAAACTTCCTGATTTTCCTGGTTAGAACCGTGCTGCTTAAGAACTAGAGTAGACATGAATGATAGGAATCCTTTTTGAAGGAACAAAATATTTTGAGATTTGTTCTGTCCTCTATTATCAATGTGATTGCCATGAACAGGAAATGAAAATTATTCCAGGAGGTCTCAAGGTGAGGAGCACGGAATGTGACAGAAAGAAGAAAGAAGAGATTATTGGCACGGGAAGTGAATAGACGTTCATATTATAAGCAAAGAGAAATGAAAATTATCATCTAACTATTGAAATTGTGTCTAATTCACAAAATATTCTCTAGCCTTTCCTTTCTTTTGGTTTCAGCCATACCTGTTTTACCAGTCCTGTTGTTCTGGTTACCACATATATCTGTTACTGGCTGTTCAGTCCTTTTATTGGTGGTTTTAGGACTGAAGTTTCCAAAACTATCAGCAAATTTTTCTAAGCAAAAGTGACCCAATGAATTGGCTCTTTCTGTCCATACAGCAAAGAGCTACTTTCACAGTTTTTAATGTCCGATAGTTAAACATTAAGTTACCACTTTACAAAACAGAAATTTGGTAATACATGTTTTCTAATAAGTCTCTTCTTTGGGATGATTTAAGGATGATGTTTTAGGCCTTTCAAAAATACAAGGAATTATTCCATATTTGATCTAGATTGGTTCAAGATAATATGAAGTTGCAAATTACTTTCAATGGCACAGTGCCAGCTGTTAACCCCTAGCTCATAACAAAAAAACAACAAACAAAAGTTACAGCCACTAATTCTGTATTTTTTTTTTTTTTAACTTCAAGGGCTTTGAGCTGAAATTTTACTGCAGCCTTTAATTTTTATATATAAAAAAACTTTTTTTTTTTTTTTTTGAGAATGACAGACATTTTTGGAAAACAAAAAACAAGCAAAGGTGCTATTCACATTTGCTCCTTTCAAAAAGGTTTCCTTTTATATCAAGTATTTCCAGATTCTCTCATTTTCTCATCACCTGCTGAGTTCAGATGATTGCTAGTTCCTGTAATCTTTGCATTTTAATAGCATCCTCCTCCCTGTATAGCTATCATCTGAGTGATACTATTCAATAGCAATAATCTGTACTTGCAATTTTAATATTACAATCCTAAAATCATGAGGACAAAAAAAACGGTTACGGTGCTGTTTGTTACAAAGACGCTTCCATTTCTGCATCGCGGTTCAATTCAATCAGCATCACTAGGAAAAACGTGCAGCCTTCTTGACACATGTTCATTTAGTAAAATGAGGTGGAAGTCCCATGTTGTGAAAACACCACCAAAACTGCATGTCACTGATACTTTGACAGCTTCTTTTCAAATGTTCTCAATGTCATGAACTTTATATAAATTCAGTTATGAAAAATCTTTCTTTCAGTTCCTAATGTAACAAACTCTTCCTTATCTATTCCTTGTAAAGTATGTAAATACTCACCAACTCATTTAGAAAAATACATAAATCCAGATGGAGAGAATAAAATGTTTCCACAGAGTTGTAATTCACAAGATAAATAGTGATTAGAACAGTAAGAATTTTTTTTTTTTTTTTTTGGTCTCAATTAGAGAGAGCTCTGGTTCGTTCACAAGTGTGCATATGATAAATGCCCATTGCTCTTGGCATGCCTTCTTCCTTTCCCTATGACTCCTATGATTCCTGCACAAAGAGAATCATATACTCAGTGGTAATTTTAGAGCATAGTAAATGTGAGGCAAACAGAGACATGGGATCAAGCAGGGAGAAAAGCATAACATTGCAAGAAGGAATGGTCATATTAACTCAGCAAAGGTGGGTGAGCAGTTGGGAGAGGAGAAATGGAAGAAAAATCTGGAAATACTTGGCAGCAGCCATCTGCAGGCCTCCAGGAGGTTGTCATCACAGCTGGCTCCCTGCAGGAGAGGTTCTGATTCGGAATCTGTGAATCCTTGTGAAGTTTGCACAGATGGTGGGGCTTTCCATAATACCTGCTATCCAGGCAGCTCAAGCCTGTGGCAGCCATTCGTAGATTTATACGTGTCTGGCTTTTCTTCTCACTGACTAACCCTTTAGCATGGAAGTAATCATTTATTAATGCATTTGATGGCAGAGAGCTGTTGTTCAAACTGCAGTCTCTTCGGAGGGGCTTTACAAGGCATATTTAAGTGTAATCTCTTCTTAGTTTCCTAAGAATTTGAAGAGCTGGGACAAAGGCAACCCAGGATGTTATCTACATGCTACGTAGGCTGAAGAGCATTTTGAACATCAAGCATAACCTAGTCCTTGAGGCTGGTCAGTTATTCAAAGAATGTCATTGTCCAGTTGAATAAATAAAGTTTATGAAGAAATGAATACCGGCCACATTGTTGGGAGTTCAGTAATGACCTACAGAAATGTACAGACCCCTCCTCTGTACTGGGACAGCACCCAGAGCAAGGAGACCACCTGCAGGCAACTGGGAGGAAGTGTGGTTTCCGATTATGAGAAGGAATGTGATTATAGAGTGTCTCCATTTTTTTAATTTTAGTGCTTGTAGCAATCCTACTGGGTTAGATCAGAGCAAAAATCTGACTAGCAAAGAAGAATTATCTGAAAACTCACAGCAAAGCAATAATGATACAATCAAACTTGTGTGTCTCATCTGTTCAGGTGTTCTTGCCTTTTAGTAGTTTTTCTGCCTAAAAATTAGATTGGGGAAGAAAAGAGGGGACTTGGGGCTTCATTCTTGAAGCCCAAAAGAGCTAAGAACATCAGGAATGGAAAATACATCTGGGAAATTTGGACAAGAGTGATGTGCCTTTTTCCTAGGCATCCTGTCCAGTTTTGACGCGTGCATGTCATCTAGGAGTAAAATACTGATGCAAAACATGCCTCCTCCACTTGCTTACTGGTCATTCCCATCTCTCAAACTCTGATCTGGAAATCGGTTCAAAGATGGGGGGTCTCTGAGCAGGAGGTTTGGGACTGCTGTAGCACTGCAGTTCCAGGTTCCAAGGAAGCCCTGCAGGGCAGACACATGCGTGATCATGGCCTTCCTGAGACGGGGAAGGGGGAGGTCTCGCTGACTCTTGAGTGAATCAGCAGCGAATTGCATCTCCCTGCGTGCCCAGACGTGCACAGCAGAGAGGCAGTGCCCCTGACATGAAACGGCCTTGGGCACCCTCTCATGAGAAAATCTCCCCCCAAATACTTTTTTACTGTTGGGAGGGAGAGGAAAGACAGCATCTAAGAATATTTATATTGCTTGTTCAGTTACATGAACTGCTGTCTTACTGGTGGCCACTTTTGCATTTTGTTTTATTTTGAAAGGTACTCAACTGTTGCCAAAGTGGCCTTTGAACAGGTTGGAAGAGGCTTTCCTGTTCTCTTGAATTCATCCACTATTAGTCAAACAAACCTCAGGGCAGGGCATTTATACCCGTCTGCCTCTGAGCTCTGCCAGTACAGACTTGTGGCGAGTGACCATCAGACGCAGCTGCAGGTCGGTGAAACGCAGCGAACCTTTTGGGCCTCCTGAAAATCTGCCTCCCAGTCTTGGTCTGGAGCTCGTGGTGAGGAGCTACATCACTGAAGGCAGGATTAGACCTTCGGGACTCCGGTGACTTCCCTGGGGATGAGGGAGAGAAAAGGCAGCAGCTGAATTAACGTCATTCACAAATCAGGAGGGAAGTTTAAGCAAAAACTGAGTGCAGAAACTCAGCTGATGACTAGGAGCAGAGATGCAATTAGCAGTGTAAGAGGAAGGTGCAGATGTGGTCCAGGAACCTCTCAGCACCACCAGTGCATCTGCGAGGGGAGCCCTTGGCCAGCAGCGAGGATCGAGAGGAAGCTGCACAGCGTAACAGCCTTTTCACCCACCTGGAGAGTTCATGCAGATCCCCGTCTGGTTTTAAAGGCAAATTTGTAAGCTAAAATATATTCCCTGTTGCTCTTGCTGAGATACAAAAGTGACATATGAGCTTTCCATATTTAAAACAGAGTAACTCATACTGATGAGTCAACCATCTGTGTCAAGGTGTCCTACTTTGGCACGTATGGGCTTTTCTCACTAAATGTTTTCACTAACATTTACTTATGCATGAAAATTAGCCTAATTCTTCTCGCCAGGAGTTAAAACAATGATTATTATATCTATCAGCTGTTTACTACACAGTAAGTGATTCAGAGAAAAATATTTTAAAAATCCTTAAAAACCTCCCAAAACTAAAAATAATCTCATTGTTCATATCCTGCGCTATGAAGCACCACAAGCAATTCTCATGTTTAGGGAGAGTAAGCACATAGGCAGAAGACACTTGAGCTTTTACCGGCCTTACACCTCAAAGGGCAGCTGGGGGGAGAGTTATGAGGATGTAGCCGAAATGCAGAGAGGGGATTTTGCACAGCCAGCGTTGCTGTAGGAGTTGCAAGAGCAGGCACTGTGCCAAGGAAAAGAAAGCACTCCTTATCCGGGAAGGTTGGTCCCACTCTGAAAAACAACTCTGTAAAAGCAACTTTTGGAGGTTCCCTCTTTAATGGACTCTGTTTTCTACATTCCGCCTGAAACTGGAGAACCAACTTGGCACATCCACATCAGTCATAAACATCCTGCATTAGAAACCAAGCACTACTAGCATCTGCACAAGCCCAGATTACAAATTGGCTTCAGATATGAACGTCATGTTTGAATACGTGTTCACTGGTCATTGTTAATATAAGATTAAGACAAGGTGTTTCACCTCCTGCTTTCTGACACATTTCTAATGCTTGACAAGGCCACTTTGTTCTTATCTATATTACTGCAACTGAAATAAAACCTTCCGCAAATGATTTATATGAAGGCGTTTCCCTGTCTGGAGTGCTGATGGTAGCAAGGACTTATTTTGGCATCAGGAAATACAGCAGAGAATATACAGAAGCAGCAACACTGGTAAGTAAGAAAATGCCATTTTTATCTAGCCACTTTGCATTGGCAAGATCTTATTTGGAGGATACTGCAGCCCAATAAACATTTTTGGACTTGAAAATACCACTTAATTGTGTGCAATAGTCACAAAACACGCAATTGTTATGTTTAATAAAGGTGCTTTGAAAATTAGCTAACAATCGAAGTGGAAAACACTGTTTCAAATATTTTGAAAGTGGAACAATCTCAGCAGTGATTACTTAGCAAGGTGGAGTATCGTGATCTCTCCTTATGTTTGACACTGTACAAATGCATAGATAAAATTACTGCAAAGTAAACTTTCTTAATATGTCTTTAGCACAGCTGATAAAAAAAACTACCAGAATTCCTAAATCTATTCCATTTGCCATTTCCCTTGCTGCAGGAAAGGATCTTTCTTGACCTGGGCGGTTGGCCAATTCAGAGTCATGTAGGTTATTCCAGTTAGGAATAAAGCATCTTTGGTGCAGTGTGGTTTATTTACAAGAATGTACAGCCCCGCTTCTTGGAGCACTCTATAAATCAGACAACTGAGGACAATCTCTTTAAATACAGCTCTTTCAGCCAACAGCCTGATCCAAAAGTCCTTTTTCAAGTTTTCTGCTACCAGTTCTCCAGAGAACAATAAATTTTGTGTATCTGATACTTTTCAGAATCCGGTCTAATTGCCAGACCAAGGCTGCTGGTGCCTCGTTAGGCAGCTGCTGCCTGCTGCAGCGTGGGGAGGCTGCTTGGGCTCCTGCACCTCAGCACAGAGGATTTGTTGGCAGCCAAGCAGAGGCTACTCACTCATTAATGCAGGTCTCTCATGTTCTTACAGGAGTCCCACGCAGAGCTTCAGGAGACTTGGGAAGTCTGAAGCATGGGGGCATTTCAACTGACCAAGGTTTCCAGCAAGTGCAGCTCTCTGCATGGGACCTACTGGCAAACCAATAGAATCGTTAAGGTTGGAAGGGACCTCTGGAGATCATCTAGTCCAACCCCCCTGCACACGCAGGGTCACCTAGAGCAGGTGGCTCAGGGCTGCGTCCAAGCGGGTTGGGAAGATCTCCAGAGAAGGAGCCTCCACAGCCTCTCTGGGCAGCCTGTGCCAGGGCTCTGTCACCCTCACTGGCAAGAAATTTTTCCTTAAGTTCCTGTGGAACTTTTGGTGTTTCAGTTTGTGGCCGTTTCCTCTAGT
>VZSV01000003.1:2327876-2342663 GCA_013398735.1 Nothocercus julius
TGACGCCCAGGTCCCTCTCTGCAGAGCTGAGGTAGTTAAATGAATTTAACAAAAACTATGATAGATGCATGAAACACATTTTCTACACCTTGATAATTCAGCCATATCTAAAAGGATTTCACTACATACTAAAAATCCCACCAACTAAAAACTTTCTGCAAACTCATACAACTGAAGAAATAGTGTCAAAGGACACAACTATTTGTTTCCTTTTCCCCATGTGTCATTTAAAAAAAAAAAAAAGCTCAAGTGTACTAAAGAATTCATTTCTAGTCCTGTGATTAAATTCACCTTTTAAACTCCAGTTGAGCACACTGGAAATGATTTAGCTAACCAAATGTAACTCTTCCAAAAGAAAAAATAACTGTTTCGAGGGGGCCATAGAGCCATATGCAGTACTATTCTGACAAATATGAAGACATAAATCAGCTTTTCCCCATGGGTGCATATTTTACTTGGAAAGACACTTGCCTTCTGATGATAGATTTGGTATGCAGCACACTGAATATTGAGAGCTGAAGGAAAAAAAAAAAGATCAAGAAGACGAAGGTTGTCTAGAAAGTTTAGAAAGAAAATTAAGGTCAGCAGCCAGCACCACTAAAGCTGTTTTTACTTTAATAAGATACAGAGATTATAGAGAAATGTTTATGCTCCATCATTTTCTGCTGCCTAAGTGATTCTGGGTCTGGATAATCACATTTCAGCTATTTCCAGCACCCACTAATACCTGCAGAACTCTAGAGGCTTTGCATATTCACAGGCCTCTACTTAATACCAAAGACATTAAGTAATGGTTTCTTTATGAATGCATTTCATTTTGGTCACTAGCCCTTTTTATCAACATCTCTGCCAAGTATCTACTCAGCTGCAATTTGAATCACGAAAAGGGCCACTGCCTTAAGAGCAGTATTAGGTGGATAAATATCCCCTGAAAATGAGGGTCTCTCCATCAGAGTAGGGAGCGCATCCTACACCTGAGACAGGTGGGCTGCGCGCAGACAAAACCCAGCACTCCGTATTAAAGTGAAGCAAAAGTGAGTAGGAGAGGGATAAAATGAATAACCGGGTAGCTTAGGTGTGTATGGCTGAAGCCTAGACGAGAAAAGGAGGAATATATCAGGAATACAAATTTACTTTCTGAGCAGTGATTGCTCCCAGATGACAAGTTAAAACGCCACGGTGTTTGCTTTGCAGGTGGCACACTGCTGATCACGGCCCAGGCAGCACGATGGTATTTACAAAACTCTCACCATCCAAACTATGGCCAGAGGAACAACGGGACTGGGAAAGCACGGCCATGTATTCCCGAGCTGTTTTTGCTGACCTTGTCTTCTTACTATAACAAACAGGTCACATCCAATACAGCTATTCTTTAATCACCTTGTAAGGCCTTTGCAGGCGACCTCAAGCCAAAGGTAGATCTATTTTTTTTCTCGTAAGGGTAATATATCTAGTTAAAGTTGTGCATGTTATTCAACATTTCAGTTAGCAGGCACATTTGAGGTGGTTCCCAGGATTTTGTTCTTTCTCAGTGCAGCAGTTCAGGAGTGAGCACATAATCTGGTTTAACCACGGGCTGCATATTGACAGGAACATCTTCCAATGGTACAGTCCTTGCACTGCCAGAGGGTGATTTAGATCAACAAGTTGATCTTGATAGAAAACTAAGCCACAAAAGCAAAAAATTCCATAAAATCAGCTAGTGGCTACATGACATTAACCTGGGGAAGAAGTGCGATCCTTTGCAGCAGTTCTCTGTTGTACCAGCCCAGGTGCAAAAAGCAAAAGCAGGTGGAAGGCAAAGTTGAGGAACCTTGTACTTTGGAAGGGGTGGATGTTAATCGTTAAGTGCGTAGTTATCTATAGAATATCTTACCTGGCTTACAAGTATTCCTGTGTTCTCCTGAGGTAGCAACAGAAAGAATGATGAGAAACAAAGACCAGACAGCAGGTATAAAACCGGTCTTCCCCAGACTTAAGTCATTAGAAAACCAGGTCAAGAAAGATTTCTTAAGATTCCTTAAGAGTGAATCCACAGTGGAAGGTCTGGACTGGGAAACTGGGAAAACGCAGGAAATGGCCTCTAGGAAATAAGCTGGATTCATTTGTGTAGAGGACTTAAGGAGCGTGGTGGGAAGCATCCTGTTTTGATTTGTGAATCAGGGTCATAGTGAAAGTTAAGCTTTTTTCTTGCATCGTCCTCAAAACATGAAGCAATGAGCATTTATAATCTCTGCATAAGCTGTTCTTCTCTGTCATCACATTCACGAATAAACATTCTTCAAAGGAATGCCTACAGAAACAGAAAGAAGAGCCATCCTGCTTGCTCCAAAGTTTGCTAGATAGCTCCCTGACATTTAAAGGTTTGGTAATATTTATGAGATACTTCAAGACTTATGTTCATAATTAGCAAAACTCTACATTAATTTTAGCTGCGTTCACTATTGTTAATTTCTTTTTTCCTTCAGAATGTGAATAGATTAACACTGAGGATTAAAGTGACCTTTCAGAAGCCATAAAAATGCCAGTTGATTTCCAAGAAACTCAAATGTGCCCAGGCCTGATGATTAGCTCCTACAGCACAGAAACAAAATAGAAAGTATATTTAGGACACAAAATAGCCATTAATCAAATAAATAAAAAAAATCCCATTGCATTAAGAGAAAACAGAACAGCCAATCTGACTCCAAATGACCTGATTTTCCTATCTGCCAGTTACATTGCCTTTGGCTTGAAAACTGTAGTCTTGAATCCTGCTCGAGTTGCAAATACAGGTGTCTTAGTTTCCTTTCCTTCCCCTCATTTCCTTCATGGCCACATGGTTTAGCTAATCAGTTTCCTCTCTACCCACCTGCACCAAGGCTCTGGAAACCAATAGCTAATTTTGACTGTATCTGACAGAAACAAGTTCCAAAGGTTATTAAATTCCAATAAGCCACCTGAAAAATATATGGCCAGGCCAAGGCACACCTATTCACTCCTCGGGAGCAGGGATACTAAATTTGGCTGGTTCAGGAACAGTGACAAAACTATTAAGTACTAATGCAACAAGTAGCTTGAGAACAGAGCAGAGATGGAAGACAGAGGGTGTTTCACCATGAGCAAGTGTAGGAAACACCAGAAGACAGACAGATATGCCAGGAACTGAGGTATGGCCAGAAGTGGAAAAACTACAGGAAATTCAGTCTTCATAGTTCTGCATAGTTCATAAAATGATTTAACAAATACACTTCCTGAATAAAGGTTATCTACCTGCCATAAGCAGCCAGGCACCACAAAAGGGAAATACTTAGTTCATTTTACTAAATTGCTGCAAGGAATAAACTGATAAATGAAATCTATCAGTTGGTGACATACCCACTGGGCGTGAAGTAACATATTGCAATCTAGCAGCAGCACTTACTGCTCTGCGGGGTTTCCTCATGAGGACACGGCTGCATGGTAGTCCAAAGCACGGCAGCATCAAGCATCAGTTGCCTGTAGAAAAACTTGCCAAAAAGTTAGCAGTCATCAGGTCATCCCTTTCCAGGCTCCTAACAAGAGGGCTGCTGCTGTCTGAAGTTGGAGCCACCTCACAAGTCCTCACGAGCTCCCATCCCTCTTTGGGACCTAGAGCTATTTGTCATCTCCACTGCAGTCTCTTAATGGAGCCTGAACTACCCCATTTTTACTCCCTCTGTTTTCAGTTTGTAGGAGCCCTCCACAGGTTGTTTCTCCAGCTCAAGCAGCAGCCATCATCATTTTCCAAATTCACTCCTTTCCTAAAATGATTCTGCTCGCTCACTTCTGCATTTCTGCAAACACTGACAAAAGAGGTCATCAGGCTTTGCTGAAAATACCTCAGCATCAAAAGGAACCCAAACCCAAAAGCAATGCAAACACCTGAGTCAAGAACCAAGGTAAGGAACTCGAGACCATGTGAAGGGCTATGGGTTTTGCCTCCCTCCTACTGCTAAGTTAATCCTAGAACATCATACAGTTCTGCAGATGAAATTTTAAGACCTTGAAGAGTTTAGTTATCCATCTCCTCACTAGCCCAGAAAATTAAGTCCATTCTGCATAATTTCTAGATTGAGACTTATATAAAACTTAGCTCTTCTCAAGTGAATACCAGGCAGTTAGTACTGCACATGAAGATTCCTGCTAAACTCTAGAACATGGGGACTCTCTAGTGACAAGAGAAGTAACACACAGTAAGACAGCTGAAGGTCGCTTGCTGCCGCTTAGAAGAGCTTTACGCTGAGCACGACCAGAGAAAAGCTTTACAGAGAGTGAGCGTTGGGAGGCCAAGGTGGCTGGGGCTGCCTTCGCAGCAGCGCACAGCCCTGCACGTTCACCAAGCTTTGCAGCAAGAGCCCCATGTTTCAGCTACAGCGAACGCTGCCCTGCATCTAAGTCAAAGAGTCGCAGCAGGGGCAGGGCCTGGGCCCCCCTGCAGCCCCAGCCCTTGCTCGCCACGGCTGCGGCGAGCGCGGCGCCGCCCGGCCGGCCGACAGCAACAGCTCTGCCCCACGCCTCAGTCTTGCACATCCCCTTCGAAAAGTCAGTCCTTTATACAGTCCTTGAGTGTGTGATTGCACTAACGCTGCCTTCATACAGAAGTCAACACCAAGTTGGATACTTCTCCCCTCATACTCCATGATTTGTGCCCACCCCAGAGTTCATGCTCAATACGTTTGAGAAATATTCAGGTGCAAGGAAATAGTTTCAAGAAGTTGCATAGTTTAATATAGTAAGAATACACACCTTCCCCTCAAACGGAGGAGCCACGTAACGGGACAGATACATTGCCAAGACTGAAACAGGCCCTGTTTAATACACCCTCCCCAAAGTGACATTTAGCAGGCACTTTTAGACCACCTTAAGAAAGAGCAGCTTCCCTGTTATCCTGTTACATGGTACTGACTCTGGCTGCTCCTGCATTGACAACATCTCTTCACTAGCACAACCCACCCAGACTTCTGCACTAAAGACTCCCTCAAAGAGTCTTCAAATATCCTCTGGAGAACTCAAATCCCCCTGTCAGAGCAGCCTGTTGAGTTCACACTGATACAGAACAGCGCTTTGCAAAGAGAGCTTAAACATACATTCTTAGTTCACGACCAATACGTCAAAGCATATTTTATTGAAAGTCTCCAAACAGCCCACTAGAGAAATAACAGCTTTTTTTTTTTTTTTTTTTTAAAGACCTGTAAAGCTTCTAGCTTGCATTCAGTGTAAAAACTTGGAGGTATAAATGGAAGCCTGGAGTAAAAATATTAAGTACATTTCCAATCCCATAGTGCATAAAATCCATGATAATGGCATTTATTCTACATTAGAAGTGTTCCCAACTCCACATATATGTCTCTTCTATATAAACTTTGATAACTTATTTACAAATGAGATGTCCAACATCTCTCCTTTAATATAAATACATTATCCTCATGACAAACATTACAACAGTTTAATCAAAAGTATAGAAAAATCCATTAGCATTTTTTTCCCCCCCCAATAGCAGTGCTTAAAAAACACAACAACACACAAAACCTCGATGATAGGTATTTCTTCCCCGTAACGCATCGCTCAGATCACATGCCAAGTATTACAGCACATGAGTCACTTGAGTTATAGCAATAAAGTCTGAAGGACAAGTGCAGGACAGCCCATTCCAGCAAGTGCTAGCTTTAAGACATGTATCATGGAAGTAAATGTTAAGTACTAGCCTTTTTTTTAAATAAAATACTCTGAACTTAAATATTGTCCTTTTACTACTAAGACTTAAGGCAAGAATTGAACAGCTTCAGTTTGGCATCAAGTTGCATTAAGCTCCCCCCTCCTTTATACATATACATTTAAGAGATTAATATTTATTTTTAGAGGGCTGCAGATAATTTTTGCTATACATATCAATTATATTTCAGTGTAAAGTGACTGATCAGTAACCTAATTTAATATCCCTGATCACACTGAGCTGATCCAATTTAAGTGACAGCTTCTCCATCACCTAAGTCTTCAAGCTTGGATCTTTAAATTTGTAGTAGAGTACAGAGAAAACATTCGATTTCTACCCTTTCAAAGTAACTATTTTATGACTTGTATCCAATTCTTAGGATACTGTAGAATTTACATGTTCAAAATAGGTTTGACAGAGTAAAACTCAACTTTACAAAGGGCAACTATTTGCAACAAGTATTTTTTTTTTTTTTACATAAACACACACAGTAGATCAGAAAGTTGACAGGCATTTCTTTATGGCTTTTTTTCTTCACTGAGGTACTGCTGTAACATCCAGCAACAGGATGCAAGTGATCATGAAAGCCACATTCATGAGTGATACCACTGATTCATGACAAGCAGCAAAAGCCTGCACATGCAGGTTCCCTGCAGGATTACAAAACTGTTTTCCATCTGTGTGGAGGGTCTCAGTGCAAGCTACAGAAAAACTCAAAGGCAGCTGACAAACTGAGAGTGTGGAATGAAACCTCTCACTGCATTAAGAGGAAAAAGTACTGACAAAATAAGAATCTCAGGCCACTTCCTACAATCAACAGGGGACACCGGGGACTTAATACACCAAAGCAGCAGCAGAGTATAGCACAAGAGCCCCACAGTAAGACTCAACACATAGCTAAGCCCTTGCATCTGATGCTTATGCTAAGGGCATGCAGAGGCTGAGGAGAGGCAGCTGCCCTGGAAATACTACCTGAGGGGAAGCTCCATAAGCCAGAGGTGAACACAAGGCTGACAAGCACCTGCCTTCAGTTCACACCATAGTAGACCAAAGAACTATGGTGACAACAGGCTGATTTCTCAGCTGGGCATTTAGTTACCACCTTCCCTGTTTATTTCACATGGGGAAAGGGAAAAAGCAGATGTATTAACAACTCTTAGTGACAGTGACTTCCAATCTTAGTATTTCTTGCTCAAGCAGAAGACAGATGATAAAATATTGATGTCCAACAGATTCCTCATGATTACTGCTGTATGTCTTCAGTATGCCACCTTTACATCAGCAAAGCTTTATTTATTTTTTATTTATTTTTTTTACAGTGGCCATATGGCTGCCCTATCACAGACTTTTTTTTTATTAGACCTAGGCTAAAAAAACATGTTTTTTTGCAACACTTAGTGAAATGGAAGTTCAAAATACATTCAGTTAATCATGGCCACTTTTTTTCCCCCCTAAGCTTTTTTTTTTTTTTTTTTAAATCTCCACAAACTGACTGAAGCTGCAGATGCTTGAACTCCTTATGTTATGATATAGCAAGACATTTAAAACACAGACCTTAGGCACATAAATCATACTTTAATTTATGATATATCACCACTTAGGTCAACAAATTCATCATCCCTCTTGACCAAGTCATCTTCATCTTCCAAATCTTTCCAAGTACTAGTGGGTAAAGCTGGTTTAACAGACTGTCTCTGAAGTAAAGCAAATGGAAACAAGGATGACAAACGAGCAGAATTTCTCAGCATTGGGACAGCCTGCACATCTCGAGAAACAGCTTGGCTATGTTCTTCATCCATTTTCACTTGCAAGCTCTGTACTTCCTCCATCAAGTCCAAAATCTTGGCAGCTGTGGCTATTGTACCACCACCAGGAAGCTGGGCTTCAGGAATCCATCGTAAATATCGCTGAGCCCAGACTTTGATTTCTGGCCCATCGATGGAAGGTAATAGAAGACCATGATAGTCAACAGGTTTACTGTGCCAGCTGTCATAAAACTCTCTGAAGCTATTATGAGGTTCATCTGAAGAATTTATGATGAATTTGCCAATTCTTTTACCCAGGATGTTTTTAATTAAATGATCCGTTTCCTCCCTGAAAAATCCTCTCTTTGGAGAAGACTTCGTTTGTGTCAAGGGCAAAGAAAGCTGCCGCTGGTGCTTTGGAAAGGGAGGGAGAAAAAGAAATAAATATACCAAAATAGATAGAACTTTAGACAACATCAAGAGGGATGCATTTGCATTGAGAGAGTACTTACAGGCAAAAGAGTCACTTAGACACAACTACCCTTTTGCTATATGGTCCAAAACTTTTACTCTTCAATGTTTAATACAAACACTTCATACTGTTTCAAGATACCCTCTTTGCACTGCAACTACAGTAAAGTAGTAACACTGAATAAAACATTTTCTTAAAAAAAATAAAAGGTTTGCAAACACTGGAGTTCCCCCCCCCCCTTTTTTTCTTTTAAACATATTGCATTAAAGAATTTAAGCTAGCCATACAAGAAAGAACACTTGATTTAGAACTTCTTAATTCAAGAATTTCTCATTGCTTCCCACCCCATACAGGATCTACATGTAATGCTGTCGATTGTGCTGGCAGTTTCAGCTGAGTGCTTTCCACAGAACATATTTTATTCCCTATTACAAGATCACAATGGAGAAAAGATTCCCCAAGAAAGGTTTTGCTACTGAATCCCTGCTTCTTTTCTGTATTGAAACAGTCCATCCATTATCATCACTACCCTGGATGCCATTATACTTATCAAGATAAATTTCAGGCACAAGTTAAACCTGCTATGTGTTTCCATCAGGCACTTGGTTCAACAAAATGAGTCACTTCCAGGTGAGTTGCCACAACACACTAGCTCTAAGTCCCATATGAACATTATCACTATACTTGCACAGAAGTATTGAGAGAAAAGTTACACTCATGCAAAACTAAACCAGTTATTTTAACTTCAGACCAGTGCAAGTTGCATTCTTAAAACCCAGGAGAGCGAGGTGTGTATATGTTCTGTCAAAATCTGAAGCCAATAATTCTACTGTAAGTATCACTGAAGTATGACTAACTCAGCAAGATGTTTTTATGATTAAAAAAGTAAAGCAAATAACTTACTTTGAATCGGGTAGTTTTCCGTTGACTTTTATCGGGTTTTGGCTTCTCTGCATAAAGAGGGTTGCTAAGCAAAGCCTGGGCCTTGGGCTCAAACTGCACAGACCAATCCCATACAGTAAGAAATCTGAAAGGACCACTTTGTGTCTTGAGGCTTTCACCAGTCTGCCAAAACAAACAGGGCACCACTAAGACTGCTAGAAAGGAATCCTGACCAAGTCAAGGTGAAATTAAGGAAAACATTTTTCCATAGAAGAATCCATAGAGTTGAATGCACAGAGATCAAAAGTGCTGTTGCTATTATACTTATTCATTTCTATTTAGATGATTTTCCCTGTTACTTACATCACACTGTAAAAGTGGGGTGCTGTACTGAGAAAAACAAGACATTTAAAAAAACTGGGCAAATGGACAATTTTTTTTTTTTAGTGCAAGAAGCCTCTCCTCTAAACTGCTCAGCACTGCATAACTGTTTTAATTTCAAAATCAGCACTGCACCTTAGTTAAAAGACAGCAATCTCTGCCTTTTTAGGCTCTGTACAGCCTTGCAGAGAATAACTTCACTATTTCCAGCCTTTTAGACTAGAGATACACAGGAACCAACAATCAAGAAACATTGCTTTTGAAGCAGAACGAGTATAAAACACAAGGTTGTTGAAGAAAAATAATGCAGAACAGCAGGATGTCATTTTCATCTAAATGCAAGAAATGGGAGCCTACAGCCACATACCTAAGCTAACACATTCCTAACTTCCCCCCCCTCCCCCCCCTTTTATGGGATGAAGCAAATAATGTGATCTCCTGTATCACATACTGACAGGGAAAGCCTGAAATTGACTCCTTACATTAAAGCTACTCGTCTTCACCTTGAAGGCATCAACTTTCATGGATGGCTAGTGCGTTTAGGCATCCCTTACTCCTTGGTCAAAGCTGCTCTCCAACACACTGCACCCCAAAATAACAAACCCTTACCATATTAGTGTCTTTCTGATGCTGTGAGTTGAAGAAGAAAGTGCTAAAAATAGGTACATAAAGGCTGTCTGACAGGACCGTTAAGTAAGTTTCTGTGAACTCAAATGCTGGTGGATACTGTTGAACCAACTGCCAGACACAATTTAACAAGAGCAGAAAAACAGGCGCCTAAAGAAAGAAAATATTGAATCAGTTACAAGGAAAGTATCCTATCCTGCAAGCCATGTACTGACAGTATTCAGTGTCTCCAAATACAAATTTCAAAGTTCTAGGGAACTACACATACAGCATTGCTACATGTGACTTCACCTGAACCCCAAAGATGACTGAGCTATCCCTTTGCAATATATATATTTCTTATTGAACATAGCTATTGACAAAAAGATGAACATTTTTCTATCCTGGCACATACTAGCACCTACTATCACTTACATCCTAGCTCATACTAACTTGTTATGTAAATAGCAAGTCTGCAGTCTTTTGAAGTTAGCAAAACAGGCTAGATTCGTTCTGATCAAAAATCTTTACAAACACTTTGCAGCTATGACATTCAATTCTGTACAACAATCTATTTCTGAAAAAATTGTGCATGAGACTGCAGCAGTCTCCAAAAAATCATATAAAATTAAACTCTAGAACACTCTTGTTGCATTAGTTTAAAATCTGAAAGTATACGAGAAGTCTTTCAAAAGACCTCTGAAGAGTGAATGGGAATTTTCAATTTTGTTTTTTAATTACCAAGACATGGTTGAACTCTAAACAACAAAAATAGTGACATTGTTCAAAATGTCAACCCATGAAACAATAGATACTCAGAAAAATTAGATTTTTGTGGACTGACATCCAAGCCGCTCTTCATGCAGTAAACTTTTAAATAGCATGCAAGGAAACTAAAAAAAAAAAAACTGTACCTCCTCTTTGTCATTTTTATGCAAGTGGTTGCAACGATCCAAAAAGCTATGTCCTCCAGTTACCCACTCCTTCTGAATAAGGCTCTGAAATCCTGACTTTGTTCTGCTGTATGAATCCATCATCAGTTGAACCAGACTGGAGATAACACAGCACAGATCAGTAGCACTCTCTTCTACAAAAAAAGAAACAAGAAAGCCACATTGTTTCCCTGTCCCAAAGTTTTAGGAATGAAATAAAAGCATTGCTATCTTTGTCTAAGTAAAAGTTTTACCTGAAATTTCTTAGATTTGTTACAGCAGAGAAGTGTTTCCAATACCTGTTCTTGTAAAACCTGAAGGTTTTGTACACTTACCAGGATATAATCAATAACAAGTTACAGGAAAGATAGCAACAACACAAACACAAAAGCAAACGCTTACTGCTATAGCTTTGACTCCTCCTCCCTTTAGTCTCTCCCAATGCACATATCGCTCCTTGTGCCCTACACTACCAGGCCAATGATGCACCCCTACCCTTCCTGTCCTGCACGCGCCTCTCTGTGATGTGCACCTGGGACTTAAAGCATCTTAAAACATACACAAGAGACACATGGTAAGGGGGCGCATGGCAGCACTCAAACTGCCTCCTTGTGCAAAGTGCATTCTCCACCCTTCAGATATCTTCTGGGAAGCATCTTGTCCTCGCACCAGATTTCTCAAATGGCAGTACGTATTCATGTGGGAAGCCTAAATTAGTAATCTGGAAACAGGTTTAGGGTTAATGCTGACTTTATGTCTCTATTTGATTACTGTCCCCAGTTCAGAACAAACTGTTCAAGATGTACACAACAGCATCCTTTTGCATGTAATTTTAATACAGGCACTATGTACTATTCAGTTGCTCTAGAACCAAAATCAAAATCTCTTTTCATTTTTCTTTTCAAATTTCAAGCACAGCAAAAGGTCTAGGAGACCTTTAAGGAAATATTTGAGGAGACAGAAACGCATGAGATAACATGACTCACATGTAAATTCATCAGCAGCTTTCCCATTCACAACACATTCAGTCTGGGACTATACTTAGTTATCTGCAGAAAACAATTCCACAACTGTATGCAGCTTTAAGTACTTAAAGGACTGATGCTTATGAATTTTACTAGCCTCCACCATAATTAAACTGACAGCTTAAGCTACAGTTAGCAAAGAATTAAAACAAAAATATAGGATATACTCATGAAATTCTTACCTATAAGGAGAACATTTGAATGCTGTCTTTCCAGACATTCAGCAACTTCAATTGCTTTTTTCAAGAATCGCCTATTTGTGGTATATGGAAAAATAAGCAGACATTTTAATAGGATTTTTACAATTAAGTTCTTCTCACTGGTTTTCCCTATAAGAAAGTACTATTGAAAACTGCCTAGTCTATCAAAATGACTGTAAAAAGAGTTCAGCTTGCATAAGTGAAAAGGTATTTGGTTTTGAGAACTAACTTTAAAAAGGTATCTTTATTTGGCAGTCAACCTTGTATCTCCAGTTCTCATCTCTGTACAATCATAATACAGTGTTTTATTCTGGACTAGCATCAACCACCACACAAACTGTTACCATTGCTTATGTCTAGATCTCAATCCTGGGAAAAATCAATACTATCACAGATTATCTCCTATATAGTATCTTTCTCACAATGTTTTTTAGAGGGGCACAGTGAAGAATCAACATTTGGATGTTGTAAACGGAAACAAATTTATTCCAAAGATGGTCACACAAAGATGGTGGCAGTTACATGTAACAAGGTTTCTGCTCTAAACTCTTCATAAAGTTGGTATTTTCAGCAAAAGCTTGCATACAAACTAGGATTTTTGCTGCTGTTTAGATCACTAAAAAGAAGTTGACAGCTTATTTCATAAGTATGTTGTCAGAATGGTCAGATTCTTTGTTCTAGCTTCTGGACTAGCCGAAGAGGCATTTCTACTGACTGCAAGAGCCAAGAAAAGGTCGATTCAGGAAGAAATTGGATACAAGTATGGAAATGACCAGTCTCAAAACAAAGCAAAGACAAGAACTTAGGCTAATATTTACTTTTAATTTTTTATAATTGTAGTTATGTCACTCCTTTCCTCAATGTACAACCTTCACTAGAGCTTCTCTCTTTCAGCACATCTGTAAACTCTAGTATACGGACTGAATAACAGTTTGGCAGCATTTGTTGACAGTTATTCAGAAGAGAAAGGACTAAAGCTGACTGCAGAAGACTGAAGGAGCTCTTCCCAACAGCAAGCTGATCACATAATAAACTGGCAGATAATTCAGCTAGGACAAAGTAACACTGAAGACAAGAACAACTTCAATATTTCACTAAAACAATCCTTAAGTTAGCCAATACCATGCCAAGACTTACTCACTGTGGACTGCTGAGAGAAGAAAAAAGAACTTGAGGAACAATCAGTAGAGGAAGGGGGCAAAACTGAGAACAACTGTCATTTTATAAATCTGTGGTGGGCTAACATCTTGAGTACTGCAGTTCATCCCGTCCTAAAGGATATTACAGGAGTACAGAGAAGAATGGCAAGGCTAGTCAGAGACATGAAATAGGTTTCATGCAAGAAACAAATAGGATCTTCAGTTTGGAAAGAAGGTGACTAAGAACAGGAGTGAAATTACAGGATCTACAACTTTAAAAGTTTTGCTGGAAGAGCTTTAAACAGAGTGATCTATTGCTCCTCACATCTTTTAGTGTGGGAAGCTTAACACTGTTCTGCCTGTAAAAATACAGGCTCAAGGTATGGAAATAAAAGATATAAACGGGATAAGTCTATCTCATTTTTGTCTTATTGGAAGTGAAGAATGCCTTTGTATTTCAAGAATAGCTACAAAATCCACTACAAACTCATTTAGCAATTTCAAGGACATATAATTATATGTAGCAAACCTGATGATCTCCAGCCAGTTCGTGCTCTCCAACAATGAAAACCATTTCACATCAGTTGCCCAAAAGTCTGTACTGTTATCTAAAAAAAAAAAAAAAAGCACACACACACACTTGACTTGTTTAAATATACACAGTACTGAATTATTTCAACCATCTTGTTGTATTAGTCTTCAAGTATGAAGAGTTTTGAAACAACCAATATTAAGGACTCAATCCTAAACATTGTTTAAGTGGACACGGTGCCTCAAATAGGAAGCAAAGTAGTTTTACCAACACAAAAAAAAAAAAGTAGCATCATTGGCTTTTTAGAGGAAGTATGCTGGAGGTCCACAGTAACCAAACCAAGTTGCTGTTCAACGTGGGAAAAGAAAAGAAAACTTTAACCACAGGAGATGTTTTTCTGAAGTCCAGTTGTCTCAAACTTGAAAGCATAACTCTGTACAGAGCTCAACCCAAGGAGACTGGATTTTAAGAGTCATTGCCCCTGGAGACAGATACATGAATGGATTTTAAGAGAGGGCTATATAGATTTATATGGTGTAAGACTACCTGGAAAAGTTTTAGATGAGCTTTCATCAACTGTGAAGAGAGGACAAAAAAGGCATCAAAAAGGGAATTGAGAAACAAGGAGGCCAGTGAGACACCTCTAAGTTGTGGCACCTCTAAGTTGCTATAGTTACAAAAATTCCCATACCTAGTAAAATTCTAGACTGGTGAAATTCAGTCTCTCATTTCTATTAAGCCAGTATTCAGAAACTCAAAGGCTTTTATAAGGTGATGAGGTCCATTAAAACCAGACCAGTTCACCTGTCCTGCATAAGCTACCTTGGCTGGCCATCCAAGGTACCTGGCAATTCTATTGCAACAGAACAGTTTGAGTAACCACCCCTCTCTCCATACACACCTCAGGTATTTACTCCCAGCACACACACACTTCTGTCTTCTTTCTACAGCTTACACATCTACACTTAAGGATCATAGGTGAATCTGGATCATGCTTGTAACTTTTCTGCTTCCTTCTTATTGCCTCCTCATTTAGCTCATCCTTAAAATGCTTTTTCCCCTCCAATTCACTTCACCTTGGCCATAGAAACTAGTTGTCCTCTGAGTTTAAGCATTAGAGTGCATCTTCAAAGCTTCCACCCATTCTGTTCAAATTAGAT
>VZSV01000003.1:2343418-2364951 GCA_013398735.1 Nothocercus julius
CAATCTTTCCCATTTAGCTTCCCCAATCTTTCCCATTTAGCTTCCCCAATCTTTCCCATTTAGCTTCCCCAATCTTTCCCATTTAGCTTCCCCAAATTCCCTGTAAGACCATTAAAAAGTCTTTTACATAGTAGGCCCCCCAATTCATGCTCTTCTCAATTTTTATAATTGCTCCCTACACCCAAATCTCATGTTCTATAGCTTTAATCACCACATCCAGAGGACATCTATCAGGTAAAATTATACATATTATCAACTTCTAGTAAAAAAAAAAAAACATTAATTCCTCACTGATGACCTGTTTTATCACATCCAGCATGAGCAGCCTTGAGCAAACTGTGGCCAGTAGGCCACAAGCCAGGGCACCACAACATTTGCCCCCATTTTATATTGCAAAAGACCCACTTTCCACAGTAAGTCACTGTGCATATACAGTTGGATCTTTTTCTTCCCAGAGGTAAGGCCAAAACACTGTTTCATGACAAAAATAGGTAAGGTGTTAAAAACAGAACTTGAAAACCTAGGTTACAATTGCACATGGCTCTCATTCCTTTCAAGGGGACTCATTATTTACAGTAGTTACATTAGCTCTGCAGTGAGTGACAACAGAAGCAAATTCATACCTCAGGTGTTTTGAGATGTGACTAGTTCATAAAAGGAGTTAAGGTAAAAAAATCAATTAGCAGTTAGTCTCAACTCTTGACATAGCCCAAAGGCTTACAATTTTAACACTTAATATTCAATTTAAATGACCCAGGCAAGACTGAAAAACAACCTTACATGATGGTTCAAAACCAGCTCATGTGTAACTCGCATTGCGGCTCCAGTAATTGCTCTAACTCTTCAGAAGTCTTTTCTAATACTGTGACAGTTTAGCAAGTCATATTAAGGTTGAAAATTACAAAACTTCATTAACACACTGGTAATGAGCACAGCCTTCAGTTACATGTTTAGAAGGCTGCTTTTAACTACAAACAAAAACAGAACATCAAAAAGGGCTGCATTCATGAAAAAGCTCAGCATTGTTTTGCACCTCAGAGACTAAAGTAACACATTAAAGTTAGACTTACCTATCAAAAAGAGCTGTTTAAATCTTGTGTATGCAGTCTGGATATCTTGCAGAGATGGAAGGCTGCTGGACAGGTCCTCTCTTTTCAGAAGCTCATAGGGAGGATTACTAATTGTCCTAAAGATTCTAAATCAAATTGTCAAGAGATGAAGCTTTTTGCTTCACACATAAAAGTACCAACTGCTATCACTGGAGACAAAGTTAACATGCATGATTTGGTAAATAGCTATAAGACTAAGAAATATGCATAGTGGAAACCTCATTCCCCACATATTTTAAAATACTATCAAGAAGCTTGCCTACAAGCTTAGGAAAAGTTTTGTTGATCTTAACTGTTACAGTTATAAAAGAGGCAGTGTTTGTGCATATTTGTGGAGCTTTACGAATATTACAAAGATCACTGCTTTGTATTACTGGGTTTTTTTTTTTTTTTTGAATAGGCACTGTCTCTAGAGGTGAATCCAGAGAAAGGGGATTGACAGGGACAGCTATCATCTTCCAACATACTTCAAATGTTTGGTTTTCTTTTACCACCTGAAACGCATTCTGACACTTAGCTGCCAGATCTGCTCACGAAACACATGAATAAAGGAAGGAAATGGTATAGACTGAAAAGAGTCTACATCCTTTGTACTTACCTACACTGTGTATCTGCTAGTCTCCCTCCGTAGAAGGAAAAGCAGAGAAGAGGCAGAGATGAGCCTGGACTAAATAAACCTTTGGTCTGAGTCAAGTACTCAGACAAACATCACCCCAGATAAATATCAGCTTTGCAAAACCATTCACGATCATGCTGATGTTTTATTGTTAAGATCTGGGAAAAACTGCTCTTGATTCTACTTAAGAGTGAAGCTTCATGGGCACTTAGACAGTACAGAAAAAGGAATTTATTTGCTGTATGTTGCAACACAGAAGTCTGCTTTAAACAGGAATTACAGGAGTCGAGCTCAGAAATACTGATCATTAGAGCTACTTCAGAATATATCAGTTCTTTGAGAATGGAATGAAAACAATTGTTTGTGAACTATGACACTTGTTCCAAACTGAAATGGGCAGTTTATGCCAGAAGAACAAGCTCCACACAAACCTTTTCAACAAGAAAAGCTGGCAATAATACTCATGTGCTGTGTGGTTAAGAGATCAGATTATCATTACAATAGCGTGTTAACACATCCTTATGCACAATTTGCACATACATTTTTAAACTTAGTGGTTAACCACTAATAGTCCACAACAAGAACACGGCCAGCAAGTTCAGATAACTGAAGAGGAGGGCCCAGAATATCAGTTAATATCTTGTTAAAGTTTACTGATAGTTTTCTGATAGTTTTTCTAACTTTCACAATTTGAAATAACATTATAATAAGACATAAATCATGTGAACATCCTCATTTCAAAAGGAGATGTTAAAGAAACTGCAGGAAGGGTTAAAAGCCTTTACCATGCAAGTATATTTAACTTCAAAAGCAAACCAAAAAAAGGCTTCAAGTGCCTAAATAAGCTACCATCTAGCTGCCCTGTGCAGTTATCAGATTCTGAAGCACAAATTGCTAATAGTTAGGATCCCTATGTGCACATTACTTCACTATCTTGCAGGTTAAAAAGTCTCTCCAGGACTCTAAGTAGGTAAACTAGAGAAAGCAGCTGCAAGTCATTGCTGCAACTGCTAGCCAGGCAACTGTGCTCTTTCCCTTTTGTCAGCTTTGACATTTTTCAGCCTTCTGCTGTGCTCACTAATTCAGCCGAAACAACATACTACTGTCTGACATCACACCTGAAAGTAGCAGTAGTAAACTACCAGATGCCTCAGCCATTTCAGACTAAAAAATTAAACATACAAGGACAAGGATCTAGGTCTGAGACAACAGCTAACCTTATAGAAAGGCTTAAGGCTCAGCTTGCAAGTTGATGTTCAGTAATTAAAAGCCTGGACCTCTCTCGCTTGCAAACACAATTGAATCCTTCAGTTAGTGAGACTTTCACTGCAGGTAAGATCTACAGCATTTGGAGCTGCTTTATTAGTTTATTTCTAATTGTACCCATCTATTCACAGGAGGTACAGTAGCAGACATTTCCTGAAATAAGCTTTCAGTGATGTTACAGTCCTGCAAGACCGGGATGCTGGTCAGGCTAAGGGCTTAAAGCAATGCCACTGTAAAAAATACTTCTAGATCTAGAACTTGTTTCCTGATGTGTGCAAGTAAAGACAAAGCATATATGGAAAAAGAGAAGCAAGGTCCATACCAAGCAAAGTGTTGTGGACAGAATAGCTATTACTGACCCATCCAAGAAGGCTTTTTGCATTTGTGAAGTGTTGTCATCCTGTTCTTTGGGAAATGTAGACATTTTGAGAAGAGCAGCCCCATTATGGCAAGACCAACACCAAATCTGCAGAAAGACATTTATCAAGTACTAATTAGTCAACTCCCTGTGGAAAGCATCTGCCAAGAATAACTGAGTCCAGTAGATTTCCCCATACTATACTCTGATTTTTTTTGATACATCCAGTGAACCCATCAGTAGCAAACCTGCACATTTGCACCAAAACTAAATGCCTAATTATATTGTTATCAGCTGTAAACTTTAAACAGAGCTGTAGGTAGGCACAGAGAAACAATCTGTCAGATTATAATCAAAACACTACTTTGTCTCAGAGGTAAAAAATTGATCAAAATGGCTACTGAATGGCTACTCAAATTATGCTGGAAATAAGCCAAAATAAACCAGCTCTTAAGTAGTTTTTATATAGTACCTATCAGTTTCTCCACATATACATAACGGTGTTTTTCTTGTATTTCAACCTCAAGATAACTCACAAAAAATTGTCATGCATTCCCACATGATCTGTGCATATGTCAGTGTTATCTAGGCATACAAAATCTAAGATATTAAACAAGAACTCCACAACTAACCCTGACTGAGGACTGGCTTGTTATAAGGAACACCTGTAACTACTGAGCCTCTCAGTTCTCATATTCACTGCAGATTTCGTGAGTCACATCACCCACGTGCAGCTTCCACAGAATCTTAACTCACTTTGAAACTTAAGGTCCATATTCCTTTCATCAGAAAAATTACAGAAGCCAAATTAGAACTCAGTCACCTATATACATCCTTGTTTCTCCCCAGTAACTGCCAAAAGAATCAGTAGGTTTAATCTGAGGCTACTCATGGAGAACAGAAAGGAAACCAAGCTGGCTTCTGCTTTCTATGATAAGTCTATGGTTTGGAGGCAGCATTAAAAAACCTAGTAAGGGCGTCTGTTCCACCAACTCACAGTCAAGAGGCCAACTTCCCAAGGATGTAGAAACCCTACAACCACCATCAAGGGTAGAAGTAGCAGTTACAGCCACCTCACTTCCACTTCAAACAGAACAAGGACAGCCACGCTTGTTTTGACACTTGCTTCAAGAAGGATTTGAATGTAATTAGAAAGTTCCTAAGAGACAGTTAAGGTTGGAGGACAGGGAGGGAGAAGGGAGGAAAGGAAGTCTAAAGCAACTCACACCTTACTCCTACCTAGCAGCTACTGTAGGCTGTCATGTTGACTACTTGACAACAAGTCAGCCAAATTACTTTGAAGTTCAGTCTGAAAGGCCACATTAGAAAGTACAATACACCAGCATCTTCACAATAGACCAATTAAGAGCATGAAATGCACAGTTTTTACTGGCAAATTTGATAGACACTTAGCAACTAAGGTAAGGTCTCAGAAGTGATATTTCTTTGTTCCTTTTTTCTATACTGTCTTACTACTTCTTAAACTGCAGTGCTACATAGGAAGTTAAAATCAACATGCTATAGCGAGCAGAATAGCATATTTAATGTCATTTTCTGTCAGGACTGGTGGAACTAGTTTTTCAGTTAGGCTACTTGGCTTTGCAAGGATGCTGCAATCACCACAACCATACTATTAGCAACACCCAAGCTGGCTAATTGGAGGTATTCATCTAGACCTGCACATACGTACTCTTCACCTCAATATCTAAATAGTACTTCAAGCCATACCTGCTGCACCATCTTGATGGTGGTCAGATACTTGTTCTCATTAAAAATACAGATGGAAAGAAATACTAGCAGGATGTGCAACTACAGGGCATTAGACATTTGATAACTGAATGGGGGATGTGAACCAATAAGTCTTGTATTTTGCTTTACACTGCTTAGGAGAATACAGGAAAACTGTGTCTCTCCTGCCAACATCTATTTCTCCTTCTACAGATGCAGTGTGCTGTGTGTCAACTGTTAAATTCTGAAGTTAAAATGGGGTAACATCTAAAGCATCAGGTAAAGCTTTGCCTTCTTAGAAATATTTATTCTCCTTCAGCAATACATATATACTTACAGGAATGCCTCTGCCTTGGAACTTTAAGATATTCTCTTCAGAGACACACAGGGGAACAACAAAATACAAAGGCAACCTAGAATGACAAAGGCTTCTTTTACTTAAGAGCAGAACAAAGAACAGTCTCTGTGCTCCCATTAATTATGGTAAGTGCTCTAGCACACACGCTAATTATATGCTCACTCTTATAGCTACAAGAAGGCTTTCCCACTAGATTTGTCATCTTTAAACCCTCTACTTTCAGGGAGATAAGGTTTCCCTCCTTCCTCCCAATCTTGAGCTGTTCATTGTTTTCGTTACAACATTCGCCTGTTTCTGATGTTACAGTTAAATATGGGACTTTTGCAGAAAAATCTGAAACCAACTACGTAAAGTGCCATCTTAGCCACATGTAACTTGGAGTTGTGTCAGGTACAGTACTAGCAAAAATTCATGCTAATAAACTATACCATAGTGTGATTACTAGACCCATATATTTCCTGTACCATTTAAGGTGGTATTCTCCATTCCTAAAGCTATTCAAAACTAGATTGCTCAGGGCTTTGGGCAGTCAAATCTAGTGTTGAGTGAGCCCAGTTTGAGCACAGGAATGAGAAAGATTTTTTTGAAGTCCCAACCCAAGTTTTTCTATAATACAAAATGAAATCAGACCCAAAGGTGTCTAGAGCTGTCTTAAATGATAAAATATTAATGTTTACAAATGCTAATACGATATCAAAAGTTTATTATTAGTCAGGGCAAGCTTACTTTTCAGAGACTCTGTAGCCTTCATTGGTGACCACTACTTTATATTTCACATTCCCTTTCGTCCGTTCCAGCTCATCACGCCAGTCCTCAAGAGTATCAAACATCACAGTTTGGTTTCTTCCATCTGTCACATATCAGTCACATTAGTTTTGCAGAGTACTAGTTAACTGCTAACATGAAGCTACTCCTAGTGAAAAATAACCATTTCTCTTAAAGGCAATTAAACATATTTCCACAGAGAGTCTTGAGCCCAAGATAAAATGCATCTGTACAACATGTTGTTTTCATTCCATCTCTAACATTTTCTGTCAACTACTGCTTGTACTAATAGTGTCTGTAGGAGAAACCTTTCTTGAAGCCAGCCAGGCCTTACAGAGCTTCCATAGTTCTTCACATTTAGTCTAAGACCTCACATACTGTCAGCAAATAGCTTTGTACTCTGGTGTAGCAGACTCACCCAATTATACACTCAAGAATAGAACTGACATTCTTATCAGCAGTCTCTCTACAATTCAGATATCCCTTTTTATTTAAGGCTCATTCCTTCATCATTCATAAGATTTCTGCACTGAACATTTCAGCTATTTGATAAGAATGGAAAATTGATTATAGCAGTAAGACCTGTCTTCTCAGCTGAGATTTTCCCCTGTATTTTCATGTAACAAGCTCAAAACCAGTTACAAAACTAGGTTAATTTAGCCACACATATCAATCATAATTCATGAAATAAAGCCAATGACTTCAGACACATCATAAATAAGTATCCTACAGTAACAGCTGATTCTGAAAAAAACAAAGAGCTAGAATTTCCTTGGAAGATACAATGGCAAATATAAACTTCAAACAGTCAGAAGATATGTGACATGAAGAGGGCACAGCTAGAAATACAGAATGTCATTGCTGAGTTGTAAGGGACAAGTTAACATTAGAAGGATAGACTATAAAAGACAAGATCAATTTTTGGAGTCTACTTCGTCTGTTCTTCCTGTAGAAAGCTCAAAGAAGAAGAATTAGGCCTATATTGTGGAAGATTTAATATATGGAGGAATTTGACAAAACACTTCAGTGTTGCTATAGGGAGCAGGCACCTGCATTTTCTTAATCTCTGCCTGGAAAAAAGCTTACTATCTTTCTGATGTTTGTATTTCAAAATGAACATGATTTACAGCTAAAGCTGCAATTTGAGCACCAAGCAAAACCCTTGCAGCACAGGCAACCAGCATACTCTTATTTCACTAGGAAAGGCACTGTCAACAGGTTGAGGAAGGTGATTCTCTCTCCTCAGCACTGGAGAGACCACATTTGGGGTCCTGCAACAGGGCTGGGCTTCCCAGTATAAGACAGACATGGACTCACCAAAGCAAGTCCAGCAAAGGCCCATCAAAATGCAGGGCTTGGAGCACCTGACATATGAGGAGAGGCTGAGTGACCTGGATTGTGCAGCCTAAAGAAGGCTCAGGACTATTTTATCAACGTGCATAAGTAACTGATAGGAGGGAGTAAAGGCAACTGAGCCAGACTCATCTCAGTTGTATACAGTGAATAAACAAGAAACAGTGGGCAATAAGCAAAGAAAATGCCATTTAAACAAACAAAATGCACACCACTTCCACTGTGAGGGCACTCAAACACTGAAACAGCTTGTGGAGTCTCCAGCCTTGGAGATATTCAAAACCCAACTGGACATAACCCTGGTAAACCTGTCCTAGTTAACTCTGCTCTGAGCAGGAGTGCTGGACCAGACAATCTCCAAAATTTTCTTCTCAAGAATTTGGTGATCTTATGAAATATGATTAATAGCTTGAGTGCATCAATTTCCTCCAGAAGTGCCTTGTTGCACCATGAATCAGGACCGTAATTTAAGACATCACTATCACTGCAGCTGAATTCAGAACTATGAAGTGCTAGGCAGAGCACTGACAAAACTGAGTTATACAGCATAATTAGTTACTCAGTCAGGTTTGATCAAGCAGGAAGACTACATTTTAATTTAACTATCAGCTGTGATGAAGTCAGACACCTGCTGAACCTTGCTATGCAATTTTTTTTTTTTTTTGCACCTGCCTGGAAGCAGCAGATTGCCTGCAGTTAAGGGCAAAAAGGGACATCCTTTCTAAGATGCCACAACAGTTATTTCAGAGCAGGAAATTCACTGCAACAATATAGGAAAAAGTAATGAGTTTTTTTTTTAAAATACGAGAGCACATTGATTAGGAGGACAGGCTAAGCATCTTTCAAATTTTTCACAGTAAGCTTTTAACTGAATGATGCTACTCTTGACTTTTTTCTATCATTTGCATTAAAATACATGAAGATCAGATATTTTTAACAGCAAATCTAACAGTGCAGAACAAGTGAAAATGAGGTAAGCTTGTTAGAGTCAAGAGACAAGCAAACTCAGATACTAAAGATCCCAGACTGTTTACAGAAGCACATGCAACAAATAACTTAAGTGTGTATATATATATGAAAACATTTACCTGTGTTGTTTGGGGCAGCTGATGCATAAGAGAAGAGAAACAAGCGTTTAAGCAGCTTAGGTGTCTGGCTATGATGAACTATGCCACTGACGATCTGAGAAAGGACCAAAAATTAACACCCCCACATGGATGAATAAAACTGTCAATGTAAACAACATAATTCAATCACTTCTCCCAGGGTTTGTATAATACTGTTTCATGAGTCTTAAAATAAGACTGTAAAAATGTGATGTATAGGAGAGGTATTACTACATTAGCACATTGCACAGGACTACTGCTAGGCAGAAAACATGAACTACAAAAGATAACACACACATATACACAGGAAGCATCCTGATATTTGATAAAAATTTTCAAGTTTCTGTAGGATATCTGAAGTCAAAGAAATTCAAGAATCTGAAGTCTCAAAGATGCACAAAGGAAAGATTATTTAAATATCTTATTATACTTCAAACATTAGCACGCTCTCACTGTCAGCAAGTTTCTTGTGTATTAATTAGGAGAACATTAACACTACTAAGATATTTTCATGTTTGCATTGTGCCACTTTGGATATCCGCTACATACTGATGAAGGCCCTTAGGTAAGGTTTAGTTTGCCCCAAAGTCAAAACTGAAATTCTAACACAACAAAGCCTGTCCCTTCTAGAGGATACCTATAGTCTTGCAAATGAGTAGTCTCCATCAAGACCAGCTGAAAACTAACTCTTAAACTCTTCTCCCTTGTTTGCCAAGTGGGCCTACTTTAATCATCAAGAAGCTATTCAACTCCCAGTTTGGAACTCAACTTAAATCTGTGAAAAGAACTCATTCTCAAAAACATAAGCTTTGCTCACATGTCAGCAGTTAAGGCCAAAATCTAATAAAATAGTATCATAAACAAAATAGATTTAGATATTTGCTTGAGTGGGAGCTAATTTCATGCAGTGCTCCCAAGCATCAGCTCTCTTTAAACAGTCAGTGGAATGATCTTTTAATGGCTATACATAAAGATGTTTAATGAACACTTTTCACTAAAAAAAAAGTCAGTCTCCTTTCACTTTTCCTCTTCATTTGAGGATGATCAAGAAACACTTCCAGTCTGAGGGATCTCTCCAAGCATGCTTCTTACCCTTCCCTGATCCCTGTAGCTAAATGCCCACCAGCAAGCTTATGAAAACATGAAGTTAGCACTTACCCTTTTTACTTCCTCTTCTTTCGTGTATCTGAGGCAGAAATGAAATACTCTAAGGTCTTTACAGTAGATAATTAGTTTCTCTGGGTATTTCCTCAGTTGTCCAGTTAGAAGTTTCTTTTTCTCATCATAAACTGCAGAAATAAAAAGTCTAAATAAACAAAGAAAACTTTTCCACTACTTGTCAAGCAGGGACAGCTGTATCTTATCCAGAAACTCAAGAACAGAGTTTATTTCAAGTTCAAGTCAAAACCACCATCCTACCATACAGACAGCTGGCAAGTTCTTGGGTTTATACACTTGGTATCCCATCCATTCCAAAAAGGTCCTAACTCAAACTACCTCTTACAAGGTAGGAACTGAACTTGAAACAAATCGGCTATTCGGTAATAACTTCCCTTCAAATTCAGCCTGAAGAGTAAGTCTGAAGTTTTGACTGTGCAGTAGAACACTATTTAGTAGTTCTGGCCAAGGCAAAGTCTTTGTACAACTGGCTTCATCTCCTTCCCACAGCCTTACCCCCGCTTCCCACCTTCACAAAAAAAAGACACCATACAGCACACCAGAATGTTTTCAAGAGAACCCTACATACACTTCCTTTAAACACTTCTGTTTAAAAATGAATCATTTCACATCTTAAAGTGCTGGCAGCTAGGCTGCTGTACAAGAAACCATATAGTGTTTCATAACTAGCCTCCACCAGAGAATCACAAAATCACTAATGTTGGAAGGAACCTTTGGAGATCACCTAGTCCAATCCCCCTGCACAAGCAGGGTCACCTGAAGCATATTGCCCAGAATCACATCCAGGCAGTGAATATCTCTAGAGAAAGATTCTACAACCTCTTTGGGTAACCTGCTCCTGCACTCTGTTACCCTTAGTCAAGCAGTTTTTCCCACAAAATAAGGCAGACCTTCTTCTGCTTCAGTTTTGTGCTTGTTGCCTCTCATGTTATCACTGGCTGCAGCTGAAAAGAGTCTGGCCCCAACTTCTTGGCACCCTCCCTCAAGGTATTTGTATACACTGATGAGATCCCTTGTCACTCCACACCACAGTTCACCACCACCCCCTTTGCACCATGCCACTATTTATAGTACAAACATCCCTCTAAACACTACCTTTTCACTAAAGCTTTCCCTCCTGCTTACATACCACTACCCCAATTCTCATTTGCTTTTTTTGCCATACAGGCAGACCTTCAAGTCCTGTAGCAAAACACCAAGTTCACTATTTACTTGCAAAGTAAAAGTTTGCTTTTAAATTCCTTTGATGTTTTGAAAACATTAACAATCCCTAAAAGCAAAGCTGTCTTACACAAAAAAAGTCTTCTTTGGGATTTTGCTAACTGAAGCACTGTGCAGTCCAACTGCTCAAATTAAGCTATTCTTCATATATCAATGTTTCCAACTATTCCTGTAACACTTGTGCACCACTCTTAACCAAGCACACGGTAGAATACACTTTCCTTTGCTGTTACTCATGGTATTTTCCCCCCACACTTTTTGAAGCTAGTGTGACAAGCTTGAGGGACAAAATCAATCTCTTTAACAGATTTATTTTCTGTTATTTCATTACATAACTGAAGCTGCTTTTTCCAAACTATCCAATTCAAGTTTCAAAAGTGAAAACTACCAGTTTTCTAAAAAAGAATGTAGGTATACATACCAAAAATAGCCTACATCTAGAATTATTTGCTAATGCTGGCATGTTTAACAAAAAGGACCTACCTCCATATATTTGGTCTACACACTGCAGGGTGATGTCATTTTCTCCTATGATTTTGTTTTTGAATTGTGGCTCCTAGAACATGAAAAAAAAATCTTGTAAGTCTCATGCCACTAAGCAGCAGCACCTTCTCACCACTAAACAAAGTATTTAGTATATATATCAGCTTTATTTCTTAAAAGTTCCACAAAATAGAACACCGAAAACCAGTTATTAAAATACAGAAGAATTATGCCTGCCTTTTAAGGCCCTGACTGTTCTTGCAAGGTGTGCACTTAGGAGTTTTTGCTTTTCAAATAACTTCAAAGTACATAATTCTACTGAGGGTCACTTTTCAAACTAAAATTCTAGCAGTAAACAGGAAATACAGTAATTTGATGGAATCCAAGCCCTTTCATGATAAGTTTCCTTGCTGTGGGAATCGGGCAGGAAACAGTCTCTTAGGACAAGAAGCATCCCAAGAATATTCCAATGTAGCAGTCAGATTTATCACTGGGTGAAATGCCGACATGCACAAAACTCTAATCTCTATTGTTTTGGGAAATTTGAAGTGATTAAGACTCCCTTTAGTTTATTACTCTTAATTCAGTGAACAAAAAGGACATTTGAGTAATGTCAGTTATAAACCAGTCAAATTTTACTATCAGAAGACCGAGATGCACTACATCAAATTTAAGTTTCACATGAAGACAACTGCGAACAAAGTTAACCTTATTTGAGTTATTTCCAGGTCTGCATTACTCACACTGAACACTTGTTAACATGTCAGGCCAACTACCTCTCTCTTACCAACCCAGGATTTACAAGGTAGTGATTGAACAGGGCAAGGTCACTCGTTTAGACTAAATCTCACATGATCTGTGGGAAGGGATTTAGAGCTTTACCCCAAGGAACTTCAAATGTCCACTCAACTTGGATGCCAAAGCATCAGTTTTCAATATTCAGCTCCCTCAAACTTTACCCCTGGCAAGTTTCTAACCACTATTTCTGTGCTTCAAAGCATATTATTCTCATCCTCTCTGTCAAGATCACTTTGCATTCTTGGGATCCATATACTAGCCTGTCCTCCAATGGTAAAACCCAAATGAACCAGATTAAGGCATGCTTGAGCACATCGAAAAAGGAGTAGAACTATCATTCCCTTTAAGACAATTTAGTTTGATCATTTGAACAAAGAACTAGACTCAATCACCTCTAAAAGTGTGTGGGGAAGTGGTTTAAAAGGTTTGGTGGCTCAGTAGTGCTAGGATCTTTAGCCTTTACAGTTAGCAACAGCTTATTTTAAACATAATAAATCAGAGACTTATATAGCCACACAGTAAAGAACTACCAAGGGTATTCCTACTGAACAGTTACCTACTTAATCTTGTGGAATCCCCAAAAGCTTCTGCACATGGGGCCCAAAGTCAAGTAAAGATGTTTTACAACCTTAGAAGCACACATGGCATTCACACTTTCATAATTGCTGATAAAGATTAGAAGTACACAGGTTTAAGTAAACTTTACATTTAAGTTTTAAACCAATTCACCCTTAACTTACACCTTATATAACTATTAGACCACAAGAGTCATAACTACATTTCACTATAAAGGTCCAGAAGAGACTTGCATTTTTTTTAACCAAAACAGTCTTACGAGCCTGGGGAAGGATCTATATAGATCAAGCAGATGTGAACTGATTAACATGTCTGTGGCCTTTAAAAATTACTACAGATTTATTTTCAGCCTTTCTTATGCAAGAGAAAGATTATAGAACAAGAGACTGTCTTCAGAGCCTGTTTGGTCACAACCAGCAGACTTTTCCTACATTGTCATCTGAAGCAGAATCTTCATCAAGGAAAGAAATCTTGAAGTTTGTGCATATGAGTTTCCCATAGGTGCCACGATTTGACCCATCTTCTTGTATGTACTTGTACACCATGTTTGCTTCACAAAGCAGCAGTTCACCTGTACAAAAACAAACACTTAGCTTTCAGCATAACAGACAGCATTAAAACATTTAATTCATTCCTCAAACTCAACATTAACTTGCTGACAGCTTCTCATGTACTGCATGCCTGCAGATTTATAATCACTGCTAAAAACAGGGCTAAAGGGGTTCCTGGGCTCAGTACCTTGGTTTCCTTCCAGGTTACCTTCATTACTCAGGGTGGACTGAAAAGTGCTCTCTAGTGTTCAAACACACACGGCTAGAACTTCAATGACCAGAAGCATAGATACCACCATCTCCTCTCAGTGAGAGGAGAACAAAGCACGCAGTCACAAATCAAAGGAGTTGCCTTACAAACACCTACTAAAAATACAATCTGCTGTGTGGAAGGAAGTCAGTCTACAAACAAGCTGGAAGTCTGATTTTCCTCACTGTCAAGCTCCTGGACACTGACACATTTGTTAGGTGACTCACAAATTTATCACAGTTTCTTTTTCATAGTTTTGACCAGGGATGCTACTTTCTACAGGTTCCAGGATCACTTTAAAGTCCTCACACATGCTTGCATAAATAGTGCTCAATGAAGCTCATATCTTAAAAGTAAACAAAAACTAAGTTCAAGTTTAAAAAAGTAATTACTTCAAAGACAAGTTTTAGTAGGTTCACATAGCTGGACCTGCAGCCTTTTCTATGAATTATAGAAGGGAACACTACTGTGACTCTAAGTTTTGCCTGTGTTTTATATCAGTAACAGTAAGCTCATACTTCCTGAAATTGGAAAGCACTAACAGTATTTGGAAGAGGAGAAAAAAATCACCTAAGGAGCTCTAAGCTTTCAAGAGCTTCACAGCAAAGAAAGCATAGAAAGACCCAAAGTAGAACTGACATAACTTCAACTTTCTACTGCTCTGTCTGGGGTTCCAATAAAAACAAACAGTAAATAAAGCACACCAAAAAACACTTTAAGCAGCAAAGCAAGGTATATACACAATTCTCCAAATGCAAGTTCCCTGAAGATATTGTACTTTAGAGGAGTTGTAAAAACTAGTCTTTATAACAATCCATGAAGATAAAGACATTTAATGTTTTTAACCTGTGTGGTTACTTACTCCCAAACCTCTGTTACTATTCAGGACATTGATGATACTTCAGTGTTTGCCAAAACAAACAAAATATATTTAACCGTATTTACTTTCCTTTTTAAATTCAAATTCTAAATATAGAACAGTTACCTGGTAACAAGTGTGGATTTACTTCCTTTTCTATAGGTTCCTTTATATGTATTTCCTAGAGAAAAAAAGAGAGTCATTACTTTTTTGCAAAGACTTTGTTCCGATACATACTGTAACTAACACTCTGTATTAACAGCTTCTCAAATTCCTCATATTCTAGCAAATAGGAATATTTGAATTAAGAGTTATTTCAGTTTGCAATATATTCCTTTTCCATCCCAAGAGCATAATCACTTACAATCAGTAGTTTACAGCTAAATAATTTGGTTAATGTTTTAACACCCATAGCATCAGTCATGCAGCTGTGAACACAAAACAGGAAATGCCCTGTTTGCATACAGAACAGACAGGAATAAAAAGCATTTACAGATGCTACTTAGTTTGTTTTGTAGAAGGAAATGGATCAGCTTAAGTCAGTTACATTTCCAAGTCCCAAAGCTCATTTTCAAGCTTCTGCATACAACTCAAAGATGACTTGACATGTTTCTAATACACTCTTCACATTTTTAAGCTTTTCCAATTTTCTTATATTATGTGTTATTCCAACCAAACCATGCAAGCTATTTAAACATCAGTGCTAAGACTACAGGAAAAAGGATTTCAGAACCTCAAAGTCAAGAGGTAAAAAGTCATGAATATACTTGATTCTGAACTCAAGTTGCACAAAACAAATCTATTAAACTCTCAGTATCAGTTATTCTAGGCTCGTGGCCCTGACTTAGGGCAAAATCTCCAGCCGAAAGACTATAAACTGGAGGACATGCTACACCCTTCCTGCTCAGCCAGTCCAGCACTTCCTCCTCAGAGTCAGAATCCCTTCACAAGCATTGCAGTTTTTGTGGAAAACTTCGTTTTTTTTAGGAAACACACACCACCCGGAGGCCACAGCAGTAAGCCAACTGAAATTACTTTGCAACCAGCAGCCAAAGTCAGATATTGCAAATCAAGGCAAGCTACCAAAAGCAGACTCGAGCAATAGCCATTTCAGTGGATTAAATGCAGAGAAACAAAAGTCCTTGGCAGCCTGAAAATAAATCCTCTGCACCATTCATATGATTAGCTGCTTTCAAAACTGAGGATTCAAACAAAGTTTTAAGGCTGTGCAGCAACACTAAAAATGCCAAGAGACTGTGGCAAGCAAGACTGCTTGAAAAGAAGCAACAGTTCTAAAAAGAGAGAAGTGATGTCCCAAAGAAATATGTAACTACAGCTGGCAGCTAATACAGAAAACTAAAAGAAAAAAAAAAAAAAGAAGAACTTAAAGCAAAGTCAGAGCTGAGCACTGCTGCATTCAGGAGGGCTACATGCAAGTTTTCCCAGTGTTGCATCTTTGCCAGCAATTGCTCCAAGCTAAGCTCTGGGTTCACTAACTTTTGTACTTGTGCTAGCTGTCACTACTTGTGCACAACATTTGACACTCCCAAAGCACATACTAGTACTGCTACAGAAGAGCCAAGTAGTATCCTACTTCCTATTACTTTGGGAGATACCACAACAGATTCTTACTATGCATACATATATTACTTGCATCAGTGTAAGAAAAAAATTAAGTATCATTTTATCCTGCAGGGCTGTCAACTCGTGCTGGCAGACAACTTTAGAGTAGAAAAATAGCTGAAGCCAAAACAGTTCTTTGAACATATTTACTATTTGTTAAAATGAAGTTTCCTATAACAAGCTTATAGGAGAAAGATTTTTAATTTGTGTTTTGATTAAAAATTGAACTGGTATTTCCTGGAAGAAGTTAGGCTTTTAACAGAAATAGTGCCATGGCAGAATAAAGATCTTAGTCATATGTGTAACAGAACAGCTTTAAAAAGAAAAAAGCTAACTTTGCTACTTGAAAAAAAATACATTAAATTTGAAAAATTAAATTGAAGAATTCCTTTATCACACAACTTCCATTTAGATTCAAATAGTTAAGCCTTCAGTAACATGAATTCTACTTTAAAGTCAATGTTTATATTCCCATAATAGACTGCAAATATTTTAAAGGCCATATTCACTAAGGATAGTGAATTCACTAGGGACAGCAAGCAATGAACAGCTAACCATTGCTGAAGAATCCACTTCACTGATCTCATTTTCCAAGTAAAGAAAGGAAGGCTTTAAGTGTTCGCAGTTCTACAAATATTTCTGTATCTGTTCTTTTAAGAGAGAAAGCCAAGATCACTATGAAGAACTTGTTGCTAGCACCCCATATGCCAATGCTGTTATGTGGGAACCCAGAAGATACCAACTGTTTCAGCTTTACATTTTCTACAGGATTTCAACATTGACCAATCCATGGACCTTCAGACCAACTAGAGAGCCTGCTGCCTCTAACCTGGATTCTTCTCAACACATCCTTAATTGCAATCAGAGTTGATACCCACTCCTACCACCTGTTTGCACACAGGTTTCTCTGGCTACATGCTGAGGTACTTAAGTTCATAAAGTCTCAGGGAAACTTTTTGCTTCTGCTGGCTCAGGGTTGGGTTTTGTTATAGCCTATTGTTAGCAGAACTGGCTCATCAACAGCTCACACAACCATGGAAGCAGCAGGACCAAGTCAGTCCCTTTGAGCAGCACCAAATTAGATCGCCTCAGACCTCAGGAAGCTTCACCCTCTTCATCCTTCGACCACCTGAAGTTTAAGCTTGCAGACACTTGTTATCTAAGATAGTCATCAAAAACCTCTCTAGATTCCTCATCTGTAGCTTCTCCTTTCTGGATGCCCCAAGCTGCTGCTTTGCACTTCTTAAGATACAAGAACACAGGAAACCCTATCAGCAGCAACACCTCCAAACAGATGGCCAGAGGACAGCATTCAAGAGTTAAACTTGAACTGATTCAAACCCAACAGAAACAAAGATCTTAATTTTGCTAAAGCTTCTAGCAACTTACTTGGAGAGAGCTTCCCACCAAGGTACTAACCTCATACTACATGCTTTCTTCCAGGAGGCCTTAGTAAAGTGTGGCAGACAACGATTATCAATTCTAACTGTACAGAGCACAAAGTCACACCAAAGCTGCATTTAAACACATCATCCCATGCCTGATTTATCATGCAACACTATCTTGGACACAGTGATCATAGCCCTAAAGTGCCTGTCATCTCTCTTGTTCTAAGCAGGGAGAGGAAAAGCCACACTCTGGACAGAGTTTCAGTATGAGGACACACCATGGTCAGGAAATGGCTTTTAGAGGAAGAGTTGCCTCTTCTGCGGTGGGTGTGCTGACCCCAGGGATTCAGTCCCCAAAGGCAGGTAACAATCACATAAAGTGCAGTACCAAAGGACTGCATTAGGGTCTCCCCTGAAAAAAATATTAGATTTTTTCTCTTCAAACAGCCTTGGAGCTTCTCCTCTTCCAAGGGCTGAAATACAGAAGAGGACACATGCAACACTGAGTAAAAGGCAGTAAGATCAAGTAGCACCTGCAATATATTAACAGGGTCTTAACAGGGAGAGAGATGCCAAGTGATTCCTGCTTTGTCCTCATCAGAATAGACAAAAGTCCCTCACATCCCACTCCAGGAGACAAACAACTAAGGAATTGGTTGTTTAAGGAAAAAGAAAAAAAAGGAAAGGAAAAATGAAACATCCCCTGCATTTCCCTGCAGACTACTCTGATCTTGTCAGAGGTATGAGAATTCCTCAAATCAGTACTGCTAAATATTTATACAGGTCTATTGATGCTGGATATTGCTTGTCATCCACAGCAGAGAAGCTGTGCATTTAGGCTATTACTGAAAAGTAGAGTGAGATGCTGTAAGCTCAAGACTTACCATACCCCAAAGCAATTTTGCAATTTGCCCATAGCCAGACACTTCTGCTAGAGGTAGCTCAACAGTGAAAAAACAAGATTTTTTTGTAAACATACTGAAGAAAGGTGTTTATTAAACTGAAGTCACGAAGGAAACAGCTATCACTTCCAAGGTTTCAAAAGCACTATCTGAAATATGTATTCTGCAAGGCTGACAGCAGATAGCACTGCTGCAAAAATACAAGATGTTTTAACACTGTAATATAGTTCTCATAACTAATTGCTCCTCAAGAAGGCTCTGTTATCATGCTGAGGCTTACCCTGAATCCCACCATTTTCTTATTTAGCTTTACTTCACAATACAACTAACAGATGAAAGTTTTCTTAACCATACATTTATCTATCAACTGCAAACATCAAACTGTACCCCAAAATACATGTAAAGTACTAGCATCTAAGTGAACAAAATATTCTTCAGCAAGATAAAAAAACAAGTATATATATTCAGGTGTACTTCGAGATGGTAAATATGTGCATAGGCATGACCTTCTGTATAAGGTGCCAGCGTATTTTCTGAAATACTTTGTCAAGCAACCCTAAACTTACACTGGTGCTTCATACGATCCATAAGAGACACTTACTGCCTTTTAAACTAAAAACAGGGCCGAAAATAATCTCCAAATGCTTCTTTTCCTTCCTTTCTTGGCTCCATTACCCAGTGGCCCATTAGATCATAGCACATGTTTTCCATGTCTGTTACATCTTTTAATCTCTCCCCTTTCCTTACATTGTTCTGTCCATCTCCTCCGACTCCAGTTCCTTGCTTCCTCCACACCAGTTCAGAGCCCAGCTCTCTACTTTTGCAACTTGAATCACGATCCTACACTTCACTTGCAACTTTCTAATGTACAAAACGATCATACCATTTTAAAGACAATTACAATAATTTATGCAATTGCATCAAAAAAATACAAGGAAGATATAACTTCAGCAATCTTCAGCTAAAATGAATGAGAGACTTGAGAGAAAGCACAAGAGCTATGGAAGCTGCCCTCAAGAGTGCACTTAGGATTGCAGGGACAAGCAACATCAAGCAGAACATGAGTTGGGTGCTCCTAACTCTCACCTGTGTGCCACACAGGGCACAAACTGTATCTGCCAAATAACTGCTGGTAAGAGCTGCTCTCCAAACCTGTTTTCTCTCTCCCCCATCCCTTCCCCAACACAAAGAAAGCTCCAACCCCACAAAGCATCAACCTGTCATCATCCCTGCTGTTGTGAGATTATACAGAGCAGACCTCCAGTGGGAAGCAGTGGATTGCAGTCTTCCCATTTAATGATTTTTTTTTAAAAAGCTTAAGGACTAGCACAAAAACACCTTAGAAGTGGCAAATATCCTTAGTCTATGATCAGACATGTCAAAACATTGACTTTTATACCCTAGTGCTCACCCTCATTTCCTGCAGGGTAGCCAAGTCTGTCCTGAAGGAAGTGTGTCATTAATATCAACATCCTATGGTCTTGCTCTTAACAGACCATTGATTGATCTGGTGTTCCGTATAGCAGAGCATAACTAGGTTATATTTAGTCAGATGGCAAAAACTCGGCTTTTCCAGACGCTTTGGGAAACGCAGCAGAAGTCACTTCTGTACCTTTACTAAAGTGCATTTCTGTTCACACCTTACTTTTATCTTCCTGCATATGAACAGGAACATGATTACTATCTCTCATCACATTAAAAACAGCAGGTTTTTAAGTAACAGCAGTTTAAAGTTTAAAAAAAATATATATTACTAGTGTTCCCCTTGTTTAGCTTCCACTGGTCCATCATTAAATACCCAAGCTGGGGCTTTAGCAGAGACTTGGGGTGCCTACTGGGGCTTTCGCATTGTGCCACTACCCTGATCTAAAAGCAGCAGCCACCCAATGTCTGAAACACTTTCCCTTGTTTGCCTGGAAAGTTACATGCCCAGCAAATCTCTGAAGGCTGCAAGCAAGGACTACAGTGCCATATTACTCAGTACCATGGCTCTGTTGCTTAACTACTCACATCTGACTTCAATTTTATTAAACTTTTGAAATTGAGAACAACTGCAATTTTATGGCAAGTCAGCTCTGTATCTAAAGCTTTCTATGAAAACAGCCTGTGAAATTCCTAAATAAGGGTGTATCAAGAAGAGAGATAACAGCAATATTAGTAGCAACAGTACTAGTAAATTAAGAGCAACTGTCTGCAGTCAGGCTATTAACAGCTTCATCTCCCAGTTTAAAGTCTTTCAGTTGTTCCTCCTGCAGTGACCAAGCTCATAGTTGAAGATTAACTTAGTCATAACAACTGTGGGTTAAAATATTCTTAATGCTCAATACCCTACTGCACTGCACATATTTGACTTGTACCTTTTTCCACTGACCCTTTCATCAGGCAGGGTTAGTCATTCCCGTATTTGAGCAAATATACAGGACATATTTCTGAGAGACCATTTAAGAAACATACCTGCATGTCAGCCAAACAAGCAAAGCTCTTACCTTCACAAAATCTAGTCCCCAGCCCCTTTTTGCACATTTGTACAAGGCAAATATTTCCCAAGACAAGAGATGTACCTTAGGAGTCAATCTGAGCAGAGTCTACATGAGCCAAGAAGTTTCTGCAGCTACTGTTTATAAACATCTTCATTGATAAGGACAAGGCAGAGGGTTACAGAAAGCTCTTAAAAGGTAAGCTGCAACCCATGAAGACAGAGGTGCTACCCCAAAACCGTGACAGGAGTGCCGAGCAGCGCAGCCCATCCAGCTCCACAGCGGTGCCGCACGGACTCGGTGCAAAAGGAAGATGGGGCAGATCCCTGCCCAGGGCGCTCGCAGCGAGGAGCCCTGGGCCCACTGACAGGGGAAGGGAAATATTTTCCTTAAGAAGCTACCAAGGAGGGAGCAACCAAGAGGCACCAGCCGCATCAGATTAGTACAAATTCGGAAGGAAAGCGGGGCACGAACACTCCGCTTCCACAGGGGCGAGCCCGCCCAAAGGGTCACCCCACGCAGCCAAGAACCCACAGCGGACATGGGAGCCGGGCGGGCCGAGCCGGA
>VZSV01000003.1:2365701-2389932 GCA_013398735.1 Nothocercus julius
CTGTGCCCTTGGCCCTTTGTGTCTCCGCGGGCACCGCGCGGCCGCAGCGGCGCCTGGGGGCAGCGCGTGAGCAGAGCCGCTGATGCGCGCTCGGATCGCCGGGATCGCGGCTTCATGAAGGGCTCGGCCCTTCTCCAGGCACAGAACAAACACCATGAGACGCCCGTTGCAGCCGGCGAAGTTACAGTGATCTGAGTGACGGGTGGCAACCACACTGCCTGGCTGCGTGGAAAGTTGGCTTTATGGAAATATTTTAACCAAAATTAGGACATGCTGTACCAATTTTGGTAGGCCATGGGACGTGAAAATTGATGCCTCCTTCACATATAAATGATGAGCAGCTACTCTGTCCTCCCGCTCTTTTTGTTACCCTTTGCTCCAAACCCTGCTCCACAGGAAAACTAAAAGGAAGGAAAAAGAGGAAAGGGGAGTCATGAGGCAGCATTTGTAAACTGAAGTAAATATTGCAACGCGTAAATAACTGAATTTCCCTCCTTTCAATCTCAGGCTTGCAGGATGAGCAGCCTCCTGTTTTAAACATCTTCTGCCCAAAAAGAGGGAAAGGGAGAGGTGAACTCCCGCGCAGGCCGTGCCGGAGCCGCCCCGCAGCCGCGCTCGCAGCGTCTCCCACGTCGCCCCTGCCCCGCAAGCTGCTCTCGGCACGCGGGGCGCAAGAGCGGGCGGTGAAACGGCTTCGGTGCAAGGGAACATGGCGACGGCGCTGCCAGTGTGTCAAAATACACAGGGAGGGGGAATAGCAGTAAAAATACATCTTTTTCAACACGTGAAGTCACCTCTGTTCCCCAGCGCGGGCAGCGGGCTGAGGCTGGAGTCGCCCTTTGCTGGCACGGCGTGTGCTAGCACGGAGGGGATGCTCTGAGGGCATCTCGCTCCGATGGGAAGTGCAGAAGGAGCCCTGTTTCCCGTGTAGCTCACGGGAATTCATTTTTCAGCATCTCCTCTAAAAGGCCCCGCATCCGGGAACTCCGGCTCGCGGCATGGAGCTGCCGCCACCAAGCAGCCGCTGCGCCCCGTGCCTGCTGCCCGGTGCTGGGGCGAGAGCGGGACAAGCTCCTTCCCCCGCTTTGCTCCCCCAGCTGCCAAGTTGCCCAGTTATGCCACTGGACAGAGCTCGGAAGCACTTTTCTGGGAATTTGAGGGCCCCATGAGGAGGGAGATCCCAGCCTCATCGGGGAGCGTTTGCAAGCTTGTGAAGTGGGAGCAAAGCTGTGGCGTGGGCAAGGGGGCTTCTCCTAGACTAGCACATCTGCCGCTGGAAAGTGCCGCTGCAGCCCTAGTGTGCCCCAGCAAGCTGCAGAGCACCGGGGGCTTCGGTGACCTCAGCCACACCAGGAGCTCCGCGCGCTCCCCTCTCCCTTCCTGCCCTCTGAAGCCCTGGGTGTCTCCAAGGAGGAGTCACAAAAGCCGACATCAGCCCAGCAACCTTGTCTCTCCTCGGAGCCTCTCTCCAGAGGATGGAGAGAAAACGGGCTTCCTTTGGATGTAATCAGGGCAACCAAAGAAGCTCCTTGTCCGGAAGCAGCCTCAAGAGACTGCGTGGTACTCAGGAGACCTTGAGAAAGGAGTTTTAGTAGGCAAAAGATAGCCCGTGTGAGTGCCCTCCTTCCCCTCACCATATCCTTTCGCCATCTACAGCCTCTCATTTATGAATCTTGTCTGATTTTGACATTCTCGTCATTCTCATCATTTTACTTTTATTTAATTGTGAATTTATGACAGTGACAGTCACACAACTGTACAAGAAAACTTAAAAAAAAAAAAAAAAAGTCAGACTCGACTTCATCTGTGACCAGTGAAGAGCATATGGCATTTCACTGCCCCTAGTGAAATGGCTTATCAGTGGCTTGCTTTTTTTTTTTAACCCAATCTTGATATTTTGCATTCTTTCTAAAAATATGATCAGTGTTTCCCTCTAAAGCATTCTGCAGGAGGGAATTTCACACACTAACTCAGCTCCTCCCACAGAGAGACACTGCTTTGTTTAAAAAACTCACATGCCCTTAATTTGAGTAATTCTTTGGGCTGAACGCTCAGCTGTGCCCAGGCTTTGGTGGGAACAGCTGATGGAGGGCAGCCGCAAAGGAGCCGTTTTCAGCTTTCTTATCAGTTTTCTATCCAGGATCCTCATGACTACAAGTCGTGTCTCCCATTTTCCCTTTTGGCATTCCTCCGCCTCGGGATTGTCTTGGCTCTGGGAAACTACTGGTTTTATTCTGCATTTCTGCATTCCTCATCCTGGGGCTGCTGGTGAGCCAAGCTAAGCTGCGACCCAGCTTAGTGGCCTCCAGGGTTTAAAACGGTGCTGGGGAGATGGAGACGCTCTTTGGAGGGATCTGAATGGTCTAGAGTCAACTCAAAGTTGTTAATTCAGTTGTTTGCAATGGAAGAATTACTTTCCTGTAATTCCTCAGAAGTCCTAGGGAGAAGATCTGGAAAAGAGTGTGATCTTGGCCTTCGCTGAGTCCAGCCCGGGACCAGCTGCTCACGGACGCACGTGTCGATGGTCTAGGTGTCCATCGGTGTCTGCTCCCATGTTCTGCCCTTATACTTTGCAGCCTCAGTGCCTTTGAGAGGCCCAGGGGTGTCCGGAGGAGCTGGGGTGCAGCTCACTGCATACTGTGGGTGTTTTGGCATAGGTTGGGTGGGTTAATACATAAACCAAATGTTAAAAACCGCTCCTGGGTGTTGAGTGAACACAAATGACTATATCTCTCATCTTTCCTCTACTCAGCCCTGGTGAGGCCACACCTGGAGTACTGGGGGCAGTTCTGGGCTCCCCAGTACAAGAGGGATGTGGAGCTGCTGGAGAGACTCCAGCGCAGGGCTACGAGGATGATCCGGGGCCTGGAACATCTGCCCTGTGAGGAAAGGCTGAGAGAGCTGGGCCTGTTCAGCCTGGAGAAGAGAAGGCTGAGAGGAGACCTGAGCAGTGTCTATCAGGACCTCAAGGGAGGCAGGGAATTCTATGATTCTATGATAAGGACCTCAAGGGAGGCAGTGAGGAGGATGGGGCGGCCTCTTCTCAGTGGTGGCCACTGATAGGACTAGAGGAAACGGCCACAAACTGAAGCACCAAAAGTTCCACAGGAACTTAAGGAAAAATTTCTTGCCAGTGCGGGTGACAGAGCCCTGGCACAGGCTGCCCAGAGAGGCTGTGGAGGCTCCTTCTCTGGAGATCTTCCAAACCCGCTTGGACGCAGTCCTGAGCCACCTGCTCTAGGTGACCCTGCGTGTGCAGGGGGGTTGGACTAGATGAGCTCTAGAGGTCCCTTCCAACCTTAAGCATTTATGATTCTATGATCTACGTTTCTACTCTCTATCTCCTAATTTAAAATAAAATATAGGGAGGTTTTTGCCCTCCTGCAGAGCTCAGTGCGCAGACATGTGTGCTGCTTCTGCTCCAGAGGGTCGATCACTGGCCCCTTGGGTCCCTCACCATGGCTGGGGCTCAGTTAAATAACTCCACCTCGGCCTGAGTGCACGAGGCAGGAGGAGATCACCTTAAGGTAGCTGAAATCAGTATGCTGGAAATGTAGAAGACTTAAGACTAAGTTGGAATAAAATTACTGGAAACCATCCAGAGAAAGAATTGGAAATGAGAAATGAACTGTGACTTTCTTTGGGGAAAAAGTCATCACACAGATATGTGTAGAAACAACCCATGGGTGTCTATGCTTTGCCCAGGTTAAGATAATTTCCTACTAGAGGTCATATATATATATGATATATATACACACACACATATATATGTGTATGTATATACATACAATTTTATAGAAGCAAGAAGCAGATAAAACGGATCTCCAAGGCAGGGTTTTTAGTACTGGATTCATGTTCAGACTTTCATCTGCAGATACTTTTAGACAGCCTTTGGGAGCTATTTTCCAAACTTGGTTCAGATTTCTTCCTTCAAAGTCTGGTACCTTCATAGTAAACTTCAAGGTAACAGTTTATTTCCATTCTAATTTACTGAGTGTATAGTTGGAGATTGTGTAATGCTGACATAGATGAACCCTTTATGTTTTATCTGTGGTGCCCAGTTCTGTATTAACAAGGTGTACTGTGTATGTTACTTTTAAGTAGATTTTTTGTTGAGAGATTCTGACTTCTTTGGGGAGAGTCCTGTGCTCATATCCGAGGGGCAGCCCTACCAAGAGCTTGGAAAAAAATCTCCCTTGATAAATTGAAAGAAGCTGCATACCCAGTTTTCCTTGGCTGAAGCCTCCCACCGTGACTCCTGCACCATCTGGTGACTCAGTCTCATCCTGTCACAGGATGTGCCCAATTCCTCCCTGGACACGCCTGAAGAGCTGCGTTTCACCCCTGAGTGAAACGGTCTGGGAGCTCCCCCGCGAACTGTGTTTGCTTTGGCCATGAGAACTTGCCTGTTCAGAACTTGTGACTGGAAAACAAAGTAACTGCTGCAAGAGAAAGGAAAACTGAGAGAAGAAAACAACTTGCAGCTAATACCTAAAAGACCTCCTGCTCTCGGCTATAAGTGGAAGAGGAGGAAGGGGGTAATTAATAACTGTAATCACCAAGGAAGCACAGGCCTCAGACAAAAACCACAGAACCTACGGAAGTTCCCCACCTTTTCTTAGCTTTCTTGGAAGCAAACGCAAGCGTATGTGCGTGTACACACACAAATGTCTTTGCTATGATGTGGGGTGATCCTCTTCGTACTCCAAAAAGGGGGTGAAGACAAACTGTGTGGACCTGGGATGACTTCACGGTACCCGAAGGGCGAGTCCAAGCCCGCCTCTTTGAGGAGAGAGCCTGCACCACGGCTGGGTGAGAGACGTTGCTAAACCAGGGCTCGCCTCTCCCCCTCAGCTCTTCGCAACCTGCAGTCCAGAGGGACACGTGAAGGAACATGAGCTAGAAAGGAAGGAGAGGGAAGACAAATGGGTATATGATCCTTCTCATGTCAAAGGCCTTTAACTGACTCTTCTGTCTAGAAATGAATGCCAGGAAAGCAAACGGCAACACTAAGCTCCCAGTTCAATTGCCAGGCTCTGCACGGGGCACACGGGAGCTGCCAGCATCTCCTTGCTGGACAGCCCAGGTTTGTTCTGCCCAAGGTCCCCCTAAATGTTGTACAAGTGGAAGGAAGTCCTTGGGGAAGGTTGCAACTGCCATGACCAGGCTGAGAATCTGTCCACCTACCTGAGTAGCTGCTCCTTACAGGCTACTGTCCGTGCAGGACGGAGCTCAGGGAGATGCGGGCAGCATCCAAGTGACACAGGGTGGGACAGGCGGGTTTGAGTGCGGCTCTTCTCTTCATCTTGCATCAGCACGAGGAAATACACAAGATGAGTCTAGTGACTGAGTCTAGTAACTCCTCCCATTTTTGTTCCTGGCTCCAAAAAGACCTTTGTCTAAGCAAGGTAAACCTTCATTGTGCTAAGATGAATGAATCTCTGGAGCAGCAAAGAGTGCGTCACTTTCATACTTCTGTGAACAACTCTCTTGAACATTCGGTCCTTCCCTCGCTCAGAGGGTCATGGATGCTTTACATTAGCTAATAGTAAAGGAAATCTGATAAAACATGTATTCTCACTCATGGTAAATGTCTTCAATTTGCTAGAATATTTTTCTTAACAATTTTGAGGGGCTTTTGGAGTTTCTTCACCAAACTTTCTAGAATTAAAAAAAAAAAAAAAAAAAAAAATTCATGCTCCTGTTCACACTGGAGTCTGAAAATCAGCTGGATATTTGGAAACACTTGTCTCAGGGATTCCAGAACTCATCCACATTTCCGGAACTCCAGAGCATTTTTTTCCATGGAAATAAGGTATTTTAGATTTGCTCTTTTCCGATATGTGAGTGACATTTGCAGCAACAGTTGACATTCCTGTTCCTTGGAGAGAGAACATCAAAGAGCAGAGGGGCTGGGGAATTGTTTCTCAGGTGGACTTCAATCCAAGCCCTTGGCATTTGGTCTGTTTTCTCACACTTTGCTTCATTGTTCCCTGGGAAACTCTGCTCTTGGCAGTTCCAGTAATATTTGCTCCGAATTACCCATGCAGCTTTTAAGTGGTCCACTCTTCCAGATATACTGGAGAAGGTGCCAGGGAACAGGGATGTTAAAGCATCCCCAGTCCTGGTTTATGATTTACCACAGCCAAGTGAGGAAGCTTTTTCTGCATTTGTTAACCTGAAATCACCCTTGACATCAGAAGCACCCAGCACTGCTGCCAAAGGTTTCTAAAGAAATAGGTGCAAGAATGAAAAAAACCCCACACATCTACTTGCACAAGAACTACATCTGAAAGGTCTCCCTTCTCCTCCCAAGTGATTTGCCCATAAGCCCGTAGCTCTTGCCAATGAAATGAGCCCATGAAACGCAGCTTTCTTATTTTCCTGCACTACTTGCTTTTTGCAGTTCGCAGTTGCTTGTTGCAACCCTATTGCAACCATGCCTTGCCATGTTTTACAACTTGACACACTTTTTCTTCCATTTTTCATTCAGCTTCGATTCATAAATCCCCAGCCACGAGCCTTCCTTGTTTTATTTCTTCAGGGTTTTCTCTAGTTTCTTTTCTCTTTCCTCTCAAAGTTGTAAATCACTCAAAGACTACTTATTTTCTCTAGGAAAATGCAAATATTGAGATTACTGACACCTCCTCCCTCCGTTCCTCCCCCCCCCAAAAAAAAAAAAAAAAAAAAAAGTGAAGAACAGACATTTTCCTACCAAGATGTGTCTGCCTTTGGTTCTGTAAGAAAGCACTGAAATTATGCTACACTTTTAAGAGAATATTTAAAGCAGAACATTGGGGAATTAAAAAAGTAGCGGACACTTCTTGTTTGAAGAGTAAGGCAATAATCTAGCCATGATACAGATAAGAAAAACAAGCAAAAAAACCTCAAGTAGCTTTATAGAACAATCTTTCAAAAGAAATGTAATTAGATAGCTTTTTTTTTTTTTTTTTTTCCCCCCCCCCCCCCTTTCCTTTCCTTCTAAAAAGCTCCTTGGCTCACAGATTTTAGACAGGAGAAAAAAAATAAAAATAAAAACAAAGGAAATTGATCTTTGTTTAATCTATTGCTGCATTTTATAAACCTACAATATAATGGAAAAACACCACAAATTGTGCCTCAATTTCTTCTGTTAGTGCTTTGTCAACAAAATCCATTTGGGCTGTCCAAACAAGTCGTAATTGTTTAATAAAGAAATGAACTGGGCATTGTGTAAATTGCTTAACAACAACTGATAGTCAATAAGCAACAATGATGTTAAATATGCATACATACATAGTGTAGTAGGAATACTTAAGGTTGATTCCAGCTCTCACGAAGTTACTAGGTACAATGATTTTAAGCACTAGTAAACTACTTCGTACAGGTGAAATAGGTCTAAAAACAGAACAAAACTCAGATGCAGCCATCACGTTTGGGAACTTCTATAAGATTAACAATCATACATAATACATACAGTTCTGTAACAGGATAATGAGATGTTTGCTTCTGGCAGTGCCTCTATACTGGGACCTGTGTGAAACTGTATGCCCATTAATATCACAGGGTGGGTGTGTTTAGATATAGAGGGATGACACACTTAAGAACTAGGCAGACAAGCCGGAGCTGGAATAAGAAGCTTCCCAACAGAACAGCTCCCACTCGCAAGGCCTGTTCCTCCAAGGGGAGCTCTCGGGAAAATTCTCTCTCCACACATTCCTCTGCTGTAGATTACGACTATGGGGTCTACTATTCTGTGATTCATAACATATGATGTTGTTAAATAAAAAAGGTAAATAAGTGCCAATATGTGAAATGCTGGCATTAACAAGGCAGGATATTAAAATGATTATTTGTTTGCAATCTAGTCTTAGTTTTGCCCTCCTAAGCACACATTGCAATATCTAAAGTCAAAGCCTGTTCTGCACAATCTTTTTTCTTACATTTTCTTTTTCCATTCTGAACTTTACAGAAGTTAGAAGTTACCTAGTTAAAATAATCCATAAAAATGGGCAAGAAAAAAAAGAAACTGCAAATTCACTCTTCACCACACAGCGCAAAAATCATGGTCACAGCTTCATATTTAATGTGGAATCACTTTAAGTACACAATATTTCAAAAGATCCAGAAACTGGTTAAGATAGTAGAAGCCAGTAGAACAAAAATACAGGAAATCCAAAATACATCTTTGACCTTTTTAATCCAGAAGTTTAGGGTCACGTGCCTCAAGACAGAAGTATGCTTTATGAGGAAAGAAACTTTGGTATGGAGTTGAACTAGCCACATGAATAGCACCTGTAGCTTTCAAAATAAATAGTAATGGCTAACTACACACCATGACAGAGAGACATTTTCCTCTTAAAGTTTAAAAAAAAAGGAAGAAAGAAAGAAAGAAAAAGTATGAGCAAATGCATGCAGGGAAGCTAAGCATCAAGGCTGGACAACAAAAACTAGTGTAACTTTTTTTAAAGTAATTTTAAAGTACATGCTAATTATGGTACTTCGGATGCTGAAATTATTTAAGAACATTTTCCTGACAAGGGAAAGCTTTCCATTTCTTTACTAACCACTAATACTCTCTCCTTTTAAAAACTGCATTCTGATGCTTGAAGAATACTGCTTTTTTTTTTTTTTTCTCCAAGATTTCCTCTGTTTTCTAATATATTGTATTTCTATTCCACAGGCCCACGCTGTTAGCGATGAGTGTTGCAAAACAGAAATATCACCCAACAGTTATTTGTTAAAAAGGTCAAAGAAAATTTCGACCTGAAACTGGAAAAAAAGTTGTTTTTTAATAAATCGTATCAGAGAAAAACTATTTTTGTAAAGTCTGATACTCTCCTACGACCACTGATAAATAGTTATAGGAATGTTAGTCTATGTTAATCTCTGTGTTTTTATGAGTTTGCAACAATGCATAGTACACACTGAACAGAATGAGTAAAATTTCAGTTTCCAGTGTATAGTGAATTTTAGTCACTTAATAAGTTTTAGTTTTTATTTGCGTATTCCACTGTAGTGCTGTGACAACAAATCACATCTGTGTACCAGAGCATACATCAACAGTATGATGTAACTTTACTTATACCACTGCTATATTTAGCTTTTTGAAAGAGACATAAGCATACACTATGGCCACATGAAATAATTTTCTGTTTTTTTCTTTGATAACCTTCACTTTGCCAGTAATACTTCACTTTTAAAATTTGAATTATTGAAAAAAATCACAAAAAAATTTATACAGGAATAGCTATAAGGAATAACCTCACAGGCACTGATATGACAAACATTTATTTTAAGGGCTGAGAGGCATTTACATCATATTGACAAAGTTGACCGAAAAGAATGACTAACTTTGTCTAAATGGGAAATGCCCACATCTGCTTGTATGTTGAGAAAAGAAATTCAGAAAGTTATTTTTTGGCCTTGCTATGTCACGAAGTCAATCATACAAAGACCTACGCATTTAACCTAAAATAATAGTTTTAAAAGCCCTTCTATTAAAAACAAAAACATCATGCAAACTTTGATCAATTATGCAGCTGCTTTAAAACTGTTGCAAGACCATACTGTATATATTAGCTTTTATACTGCTAATGCACAACTAACAGCAAACTTGATTAGATTAACACAAATTTGTCTTAATTACACCGTTATATCACACTAAGGAGACAAATGCCACAAGATTGGCAAAACATTTAATTCTGAGCACTCAAATGGCAGGATAATTATATGTTGTAACCCCTTCACATTTAGAAAAAACATAATCCTGCAGTCTCACTTTACAAAGAAAAAAAAAAAGTTCTGTAAAATATTAATTGGGAGGGGAACAGTTGATATCATCTAACACAAAGTAACTTATACAGCTAGTGTCAAAGGCAAACAAAAATCCTTCTAAATAAAATGTCAAAATACACATAGCAACAGAAGCACAAATGCTGCATTAAATACAGTCAGGATAAGACGACAACGCACTTGTTAATAATAAAAAAGAAAAAAAAAAAAAAAAACAAAAAAGACCAAAGAAAAAGAAAGTTACTAAAGTTAGCAACACATTTAAAGAAAATGCAATGAGGGAAAAAAAATCTCAAACTTTTTTTTTCCCCCAATGACAAGAGTTTCCATTTGTAGCCTTTCCATCCATAATTTGTCTGATACAGCACATCCTTTAAAACATTTAGAACCTCACAGAAGAGAGGTTGTTCTCTTCCAAACCTAATTCCCAGGTGGTTTGGGATGTTTTAAAACAGACGTTATTATGAACGAAATAAGAGCAAGGCAACAAATGGACTTTTATCACCTTCAGTTTTAGCACTGATGGCTAACATTTTTAGAAATTATCATAATCTTTTTTGTCTTTTTTTCCCTCTGCTTCAAATCCATCAACTCCATCACTGTCCCTTCTCCTTTTACGATTATTATGGATGTTGAAGCGTTGATTCATCTGTGGTAATGGATCCATTCCTAAAACTTTGTGTATTTGACGGAATGCAAGGAGTCGCAGTGCAAACTGTAAAAAAATGTAGACAGAAGATATTCCTATTAGAAAGAAATGCTAATTCTGAAGACTTTGTATATGTGGTGTAAGATGATACTATCCTTACCTGTCTTGTTATTCACCTTCTACCTTCCCCCAAACTCAAAACATTAAAGTGTGCATGTCATAGAGGCCCTGCTTATGCACAAAACTCCTGGCATCTCAGCTTAAATAGCACATATGTGGGTTTTAGTTGCTGGACTTCCACTGGGGCAGGCAAGGCTTGTGACTGTTTCACTGACTACTGTGTCTTAGCAACCGTTGGCAAAAGATCAAGAGAACAGTTAAGGTTGTAATGTCCTAAGTCTCATGTAATTAATGTAACTTTAAGACTAATCATGCACTATTGCAGATCAAGCACCTTTATGGGTCAGTACAGATGGGAGCGCAACGATCATTGCTCCAACCTTAGCAGGACAATATGTTAATTTTATAGTAAACAGAATACTACGTAACCTCTTCTATGACATTGCCTAACTAAAGGCTGATCATATGAAAGACTGAACTACGTCCTCCTGAAACATGGAAAAATCATGTTCACCATACAGCCCCATTTTTTATTAAAAAAACCTGCTGTCAGTTTTAGTTACTTAACAAAATTTTCCTTACCTGTGCACTTGAAGTAATATCCTCTCGTTGTTGATCTGTCATTACAGCAAGTGTATCATAAGGATCTTTCTCACATGGGTCCAGAAGGCCAGGACCACCTACAACAGTTAAGCTAATTAGTAGTATCTCTCTACCTTATTTTAACCAACATTACAAATTTTACAGTACCTTAATATGCAGGTACTGAACAAAGGCAACTTGCCTTTAAGGATGATTCCTGAAGATATACACTCAAAAACTCTTCTCAGTGCATCCCCAGGACTCTGGGGTCCAGTAGCGCTGCTGATTGCTTTTTCCACAAGCAGCTCCATAGCCTACACCAACAATAAGAAAATGCACCTATTTTAAAAGCCCGATTACAGCAAGAAGCAGCTGCCACTGTTGTTTAATACACAACTTTGGATACAGAAATTTGACAATGAATACAAACATCACAGAACAATATCAGTTAAAAAGGTAAAAATTTTTTGAGAAGAGAATACAGAAAAATTTAGAGCTGAGTACTATTACTGATACACCTCTTTTCATCACAAATTGTTAAAAATGTTTTGTCGAACTCTATACAGTAGTAGCCTATATATGCAGGTTGACAACACTGTGAGACAGCATGAAATATGGCGGGTCATCCAAATGTCAGCTACATGAACAAACAGCAGCACGCAGCATATCCAATTAAATTAACAGCATGTCATACAGAAACTTAAGGCATGGAGAATTTAATGAGTGCTTCTTGCTCCATCTAAATAATTAACAGTGCTTCAGTTCAGCAAAACAGGTTTCCTGCAATTTTTTTTTCCCCCAGGTACAGGCTAATCCTACATTTGTGTGGCAAACTTTAACACTTGTATGTTAAAACACACGTAGAAAACCTTGCTGATAAACAGGTTCTCTAAAGCTTACCTATCATTTCATATTAATTAAAATGTTTCACTGATGAACTGTACTTTAAATAATCAATTTTCACTATTCCCATTGTTTATTTTTATTACTTATTTTTTTCAAATATCCTTAAGTGATATTTGCAATAATAAAGAAAACTTTTCCTCCAACAGTAAATGGATAATTCAATATAATCTCCTTGATAAGTATCATTTTCAAACAATCTCCCTGTTCGTTTCTTTTCTTCTCCAGAGCTTACATTTCTTCAATGTTGCATTTTATTTTCTAAGAATACATGCCCATTCTGACACATTCAAGTAATTGTAGGCAGTGCTAATCACAATCCTTCATTAAAGATGACCATTTCTCTCCATTTAAGATCCGTTTAACTGACAAATTTTAGTTTTTAAGCATGGCATTTCCACACTCCCACTTTATCACTCGGGATCAAATGTTTGCAAAAGTAATTTAGTTATTTTTGAGCATGAAGCTGAATAACGCAAGAAAAAAGGCCTCATGTTTTTGCGTTTCCTCAAATTCCCTTTTGGATTCTATTTGAACACATGACAGTCTGTAACTTATTACAAGGAAGATGCCAGTTACAGTGCCGTGGTGTTTACGTGCATGTAACACTTGATTTCTAATATAATAAAAAGAAAATAATCAACCTTGTAACCTTGAATAATGGTTCCTAACACCTTATAGATGCTTGACAAAACTCCCCTAAACTACTTTTTAAGTGTGCAAGGAGAGTGGTACTGAGCACTTCTGAAGAGAATTTAGACACAGTGAGGCCGGACACAGTGCTTCCCATGTCCCTTTCCTTCTGAGCCTGCCTTAGAGCAGGTAACGAGAGGAATAGCACAGCACACTTCTTTTTCTTCATCCACATGGCTATCTGGTAAAATATATCATGCCTTGAATATTATGCCTTGCACAGCATGCATTTGAGCATGTATCGTCTTATTTTCCAGAGGGCTTTCACTCAGTGACGAGGGTAGAGAGTTAGAGAATACTCAGTCCAAGATATTGAGCAACTTGGTCTGAGTTTTGCTCTATTTGTTTCAGGCTCTGGTACTGTGCAGAGAAGCTATCAGTACACTACGGAAAAATCTGTATTGCTGACTTTAACAGCATCTCTCAATACAACAGCAACAAATCACAGTCCTCCAGCAAGTAGCAGTTAAGATTTTTCATCATTTTCCGATCTATCTAATCCAATATACTTGCAGCTTATTGATTAAAAGTACTGACAAGTTGTACTCACAAGTACAGCAGAAGTTAATGACAGTAGTACACATTTCATATGTAAGGAAACACACTGTGACTGACAACACAACTCAGCTGCAAGTGAGTATCCCCAAATTTAATGCTGCTCTATTCAGTGTCTTCAGTCCAGTCAGTCTCAGATTTGCAACTTGAAAATCATCTGCTTGTCTCAGAACACGGCAGATCCGCCATGTTAATAAAGTACATCCAGACTATGTTAGGGAGTAGAATGGAGGAGATTCATACGCCCGCACACTATACATGAACAAAGAGCCATTCCGTGTTCTCTAGAGGTCCTGGGTGCTACACAGTCTCTTACAGACCATCAGTAACTGCAGAGAAGTCCCAAAGCATAACAACAGTCTCCTCCTTGACCTTTCACATACACACTTTATTTTAAATAGTTAAAGCTTTATTCTTGGTTTTCACATATAACACCTAGTGAAAAGTTGTTACGTAGTAGCTCTTCCCACCACCTCGTGCAGAGAGTAAAGACAACCTGACCCTCAGCAATGAAGGGACACCAAGGAGTCTATCCCTACTGACTGATCTGATGTGTTCTGAGAAAGCACAGGAGTAAATTTAACAGCCTGTGTCCTTCTTCGTGCTGCAGCCAGGCACATCACTTGGACTTCTATTTCTCTCTTAAACCTTGTAGACACCCTCTACCACCTGAAAGGCCATCTTATTTTGCAGTAGTTTTAAGGAATGCCTTTCTAAAAGTATGCTGAGATCTTGGCTTCAGAAATTCCCAATCATGAAGGCAACGAAGAGAGTAGTTCTGTATTTCTCCCTTCCTTTTAGCACATCTTTAGCTGCATCTTTCAGGAAATGCAGCATCGAAACTGGCATTGCATGTTACACACATTAAATATTTAGAAAACCAAAGTGCATCTGTTCCACACTTTTTTGTTTTTTTCTCCAGAAGAAATAAATAGTATTATCAGAAACAATGAAACTCTTTGCAAGCCCAATACACTTGTAAAACTTATTTCTCACTCAAACACTAATCACTGGTACTCTGCTCTTCCTACCAAAATTGCAAAGACTGCTGTGACAAGCAGCACAGGGCAGGAGGTTTGGGTTAGTGCTGAGGGCCTTAGCCCCACAGTATACATGTTTCAGAGAGATTTCAGACTAACTTTGTCCTGTTGCCTAGACTGAACACCCATTTAACATTAGGAGCATGAGTTTCACTCTTGCAGAGCCCTTTTTTTTAGCATGGTCACTGGAAAAGAAATGCTTTTGAGAATGCTCAGCCACAAGAATTAAGAGTAGTAGATGGGAACAATTTGGAAATGAGCTTCCAAGCGATACAAAGTAAAACACTAATTTTGAGACATTTTTTGCAGAAGGAAAACCTTTATGACTGCAAGAACTCCTGAGGCTTGATCTTCAAAGCAGCATCTCTGCTATCACAGAGCTATCTAGGTATATTTCACACACCTTTTTTCTTTATTTTTCTTTTTTAGTTTCAGCAGAGCCCAAGCAATTCAAAGGAGGTGATTACAAATAATCAGTCCCTTACAGAAAGGAAAAGGTGTTAAACAGTAGAATAAAGATACACAAAGAATTCAAAAGGAAAGGAAAATTCCTTTGGAAAACGAAATCTGACTTCAAATGACAAAACCTCAGAAAAATTAAATTGTTAGAGGGACTCTAGATCATTCGCTGTATAAAAGCCCTCATTACTTCCTGAACGAGTCTTCACCTGACAACTGCAGCAACACTTTCCAGTCCTCTATTTGTACTACTATGTGTTTTAAAAAGGTGCATTCAAAATAACATTACTCACCCAGCTTGGAAAATCAGACCAAGTTGGAACTCGCTGACAGAGGTCACGAAGAATACGTATGATAATCACACAGGACTGCAGACCGTTAGCTCTAGCCTTGAGAGCGATACAAAATCAAATTAATTAATCCCAGCCCCGACAGCAAATCGGACTTGTTGAAAGACTAAAACACCACTGTTCAATGGAAGCTCAGATGCAAGATGGAAACAAATCATTCTATAACTTTATTCCTTGAGCTGCCATTTACAGCAGTATTTTATACAGGGTTAGTAATTTAAGGTGGTAGAAGTCAAAGTGCACAGGTTATACAAGAATAACATTTCTTGATCCCCTGTACACTTTGACCTGTGTTTGCTTGTAACAATAAATACAATATCTTTCTATATTAGAAATAAAAAGGATAAAGTAAAGGTCTAAGAGGTAGGTATAGAGACTGAAAGGTCAAGGAAAGCTGTTTGGTTTCTTTATTGTGCCTTTGCCAGAATGCAAAGTCACTAAACCAAACAGTTGCTTCTCACCTTTCATTCCCTACACTTAATGCACTTAAAGAAATAGGAAAAAAAGTCTTAAATCTAAACACAAAGCTTTAAACACATATTCCATTATTTAAAGCAAAGTTACTCTGCAGCCTTATGGAATATATAACAAATATACAACATATGATCACCCCAAGCGAGTCAAGCTTTCAACATCGCCTTCTCAATGACCAGAAAAAAAAAATCATGTCAAATCCGCAATAACTGCATAAAGCAGTTCCTCCAAACTCAACTTTCTACGTTTAAATTTAGGGACCAGAAAAATATGAAGTATTATTAGCATGAACAACACTGAGTGTTTTCTCACAGATAAACATTTATATTGCAACTGAGCTAATCTCTCATAAGGCTACAAGAAGAAAGTAAAATGATGTTCCGAACCTGGAACCACTTAGCGTGGCGTAGAGCAGCCAGAGCGTCAAGGCATTTTTGCCTGTCCAAGACGTCCGGTGGGTCTTTCACCATACCCGAGGTTACATCTAAAATGGATTGAATTGGCAAAATGCAGTGAGGAATGGGTGTTTGACCAGGTGAGCAAGACACTTCCTTAAAGTAGCTTCAGTGTCACACATGCCGTTTAAAGCTTAGACCCTTGACCAACAAATGCAAGTGTTCAATAACATCCATTTAAATAAGAGCAGGGTTTCAACCCAGATTCATGATCAGAGCACAATATACTTGAGCTCTCGGAATATTATCAAATGCATTGCAGATTACGCAATACGTGGTACTTCTTTATTTAAGCTAACACTGGAAAAATACATTTCCCCTAAAATTAAATACTGAAGGAAGGATGGTTGGACACAGTGCACCAGCACAGAGAACACAAGACAGAAGGAACACAAAAATCCACTTTAACTAAGTAGAAACATTCACTTAGTTTGTTGTAAATCTGAACGGTCATGTGTTACTTAGGACGTTGTCCTAAACAGATAAACTAAGTATAACAAATCTTAAAAGCACTCAATGTTTAGTACTGGTGTTATTTTTGTAGTAATTTAATCTTAAAGTGGAAATGATTTTGCTTTAAAGACTGGCTAAAGGAATGTTAAATGCTCTTCAGTAGCAGAGTTCTATCACCTTATAGAGCCATATCCTTTAACTTGTGTTTATCAATACCTCAACCCATGAATTGTGTAGTCCAATATTACTTCCGATGCAAAGAAAGCTGAAAAAGGGGACTGTTTTACTTCAGATTTAGCATGAAAAAGAAAAGCAAGGAATAGCTTAAAAATAAAGAAGAATATCTGAAAGAAAGAAAATATACTCGATTTTGTATATTCAAATCTTAAAAATAAATAAATAAAGGCCGAAGATACCAAGCTTATTGTTACATTCCACTGAATGAAAGAGACCAGAAGTCCTCTTGGAAGTGGTTTAATCAACAAAGTAGGAACCACTGAACAAGCAGAAGCTATATGTTCATGTACTTAAAAATGCATTACATGCATTAATGCAGTGATAAGCTTTAATTTTTTTTTATTTGATATTTATAGAAATGACTGTTTTGAGTAGGAACAAAGTATTCTGGCAGTACCATCGATGATGCACCAGGCAGAGAAACAAACTGAAAGCCTCCCACATGGGCTGAAGAAGCAATAGAGTTTACTGCAGTTAAAATGCAAACTTAGATAAGCCAGAGCGAATCAAGGTTTTTAAAAGCATACTGAGACTCATGAAAGCTACCAACAAGGAGCAGCTTTTAATGATGCCGCTGAAAGCTCTGAAACCACCTATTTATGCATAAATACTAAATAAATAAAAGTAGGCTACTTGAGTATACCAAGAGCTAAAAAGCTACGAACAAAGATGGTGCTGTAACTTTGCAATGTAATGATTAAATTTTATCTGAAGTACTACTATTCAGATTTTTTGCCCTCTTTTTAAAATAAGGTTATTTTTATTGCTTGGCATAGGGCTAAAAAAATAGTATATCTTCTCACACAGATACTCAAACTACCATTAAAGTGGAATGAAGAAAAACTGCACTAACAAGGCACTTACAGACCAAATGAAGACATTTAAAGTGGTATTTCATCCAAAAAATAACAAACCTATCCAAGAGCAGTGCCAGGTAAATCGATGAAACGAGTACAACTTGAATATAAGAGACAAGGAATACATTTAGAGAAAACCCACAGCAGGAATACAGTGGCAAAGTAAGATTGAGAAATTTAAAACAAAAACATGGGTTTGCTGGGCCTAGTAGCTTAAGCAATTCTTTAAATTCGTCTAAAAACTAATGTGCAAATGGGTGACGCTGTGCAATCTTTTAGCACAATAATTCGCTATATAATTTGAGACTCCAATTACTTGACCTCTCTCTCTGAAAAGTTTAATTTTGGAAAATATTTTTACTAAAAAACAATTACATTTTAAGTGCACAGAAGACAAGCTTCCTCAGTGCTGGAAACGGAGCTTTGAAATGTGCTATTAGCAACTGAAATCATACGAAAAACCTTGAAATTTAAAAATACTGAGAAAGTTGGAAGTTGTCAAGGCACCTTTTGCACCTAGAACAAATTTATTAAAAATTAAACTCCTGTAAATTTTAATCTGTGGATTTTTGCTTCAGTTTCACATTTCAGGATTAACCCCTTAAGGACTATTTAACTAAATTCAAACTCCTAACCTACAACCCTCTTAAAATATGTCAAAAGCTAAATTAATTTTCAAAATTCAAGTGCAAATTCTTACCCTATATGACTTAATTTATTGTTAACCTAAAGATAAGGGGTTAATCTTCAGTTAGACATGCTGTGTCCACACTACTTCTTCATTAAAAGTTAACAGGTATATCAAATTTGTTAAGTTTTATTATGTGAAATACATGTTACCCAGTCAACTATTTCAAAACTAGTGTGAACACTGCTTAATTCTAGGAGAGAGACAAAGACGGAAAGGGAGAAAAAGAAATAAAAAAAACAAAAATAACACAAAGTAACAGCAGATGCTAGGACTATGCATCCAAACCCCCTCCTTTGGAAAGCATGGCAGGTGTGACACTGAGCTTTAGAAAACCTTGGTCAAAAATCCTTCCGATGTCTTGGCAGCAACCCCTGACAGGAATCAAGTCCCTCTGCTAGAAGGCTTTGGACCGGGGCTGTTAGCTAAGGATAAAAAAAATAAACACACGCGCACACACATATGTGTTTAGAAATATATACGTTGTGTTTGCTGAAGGAAGGATTCCACAGCAGGGATTAGAGCACTTTGAATATATCCGATTCAGAAAACTGTCAAACGCACAACACTGCAAGGAACAGTAGCTATGCGGTTAACAATTTTATTTTACACTGTATTTTTTTAGTCTTTCATCATGTAATGGTATAATTACACATCAAACATGATTCTACCCCACGTGCAAGTCTCAGTCTCATCTTTACTCAAACTGATTCTTCCGGTAAAGCCTTCCTTATCTCCTGAACTAGCTCCCCAAGCGAGCTAAAAAACCTCCAAACTTTAAACTATCGTAAGACACAGAGCATTAGAATCTGCAGTAAGAAAGGAGCACAAACCCATACTGTTACTCTGCTGCAAATAAGCAGTAACCTTCACAATAAAGCCTTCTTTGCTGCAATAATTTGCAGCTCAGTCATCTATTTTCCTCTAGTTTCAAAAGCAACTTTTCTGCACATCCATTTTATACTGCTCAGTGTCTTGAAGAGAAATCTAATTTGATTTTGCTTGCCCAAAGGCAGTACTGCATTCAGCAGTGAATAAACTCAGAATGTATCATTTTAACTCAAGGGTGGGTCAGACAAAAATACAATTTGTTTCCTTTAGGAGGCTTAAATTAAGGGATTGATTGTAAGCATTTAAGATTTGCTTTAACTCCATATGAGAGAATTTTATGCCAGAAACAAATTCACTGAAATTGAGTACTGTAGCAGGAATCAATATCGCACTTTTGCACAGTACACAAAGAAATAAACACAGTATTTAAAGTTAACTTCATTAAAGGGTTAATCTAATTTAATAATCAAATCCATTACGTTAAAGTATTCCTTATGACTTTACGCGATATGCTAAGTCTGATTCAGCAGATACAAGCTATTTTACTCGTATTTTTGTCAGAAGACAAGCAGAACTGGTTGGGTGTGACAGTTCACGCACAAAGTGTTCATAGATAGCAATGACACATGCAGCTTAAAAATCACGTACGGAGCACTCCAAGACTTTTCAGAAGTCATCCAAACTAGAGAACACATCTTGAAATTTTGTTTTCTGATTACGTAGGACGACTTGGGTAACACAGCGTGCTTATGATGCACAGTTACAGAATGTTTACTTATGCACTATAAAGCCTCAGGTATTTTAAAGGACATGTAATGATGAGATGAAATTAAAAAAAAGTCTGTGGCTTATAGAAATACGTATATAAACAAGCACATGTATACATGCACACATATAATTTTTCAACCTGCATATGAGAAGTGTTAAGTGATAGCCTCAGATTTCCTATTTGCAGGTTCAAAATCAAACACCAGAACCTTGTCTGCCACAATCTCTTTCAACTATGAAGATACAGAATTAAAAAGGAAACAAAACTTAATTTTATCTGACCCATAAACAAAAAGAACCAATGTACTGCAAACATTAATCATGCTTGTTGGCTTAAAAGCTTTTGGAGCTTTGAAAGTGTTACAGAACAGACCCTAAAGGAACACTGCTGGCACGAGAGAAATTGTGTACTTCAGGAATGAAAATGGATTTACAAGCTCTGCCTTCTGCTTCAGCTCAATGACAAAGTCATTTTTCATGGTACTATTCTGTCACTGATTGTAACCCTGGGAGCCTAAATATACTCAAAAAATACACCAGACCAAAGAGCAACCTCAGAGAGCTGGAAAAAAAATCTTTTTTTAAAAAGTCAGAAGCACTGGTACCATAATAGTATTATACAAGCACATTTTAAGCAGCACTGCCATTTGGAATGTGCTAGCGATAGTAACAGTGATCCAGTGTAAACCCCAAAATCTGTGATTCGTTTTTCTAAAAGCATTCAGTCTTTCTCTTAGGGCAAGACTGCTCTAGAAAGCCACCTGCTGCAAAATATTTACTTTTCCACATAATTTTATAAGAGGGGAAAAATAGCCAAGTTTGTACCTTTTCCAGAAAGCTGAGGTTGGACATAAAGGTAGAATTAAAAAAAAAATTATTAATAATAAATGCATCACATAAGCATTTATTTTAATCAACTGTTCTCTACCGAAACTGGTTCCTGAAAAACAAGGTTTCCATCAAACAAGTAAATTGTGCCAGCATGTTGCCTTCCAGGACTTAATGCCATCATAAGCAGAATAGATAAACGTATGAAAATGGGTAACAAAGAAGCAACATCTTTAACAACTTCCCAACCTCCATCCCTCATGTTCTCTTCCCGAATGACTGGAGACGTCAGTGTGATAGTAACTTGCATTTTGGGTTCCACACATGAATTTAGAATTATTGCTGCTTCTGGTACTGCACACTTGATATCATATTTCTCAGGACTTATTACCTAAATATTGAGAAAGAAATTTTTGTTAGCATTTGGCCAAGTACAGTATGGGAACAACATGGGAAAGAAAACATTTTTAACCTAGTCTTTCTAATAAAAAAGACAGAAAATGCAATACAAGTACATGAAACAGACACTTCTGCATTCTAAGAAATAACAGTATAAGTAATTAAAATACATATGAACTTGCACACTACTTTGAAACTACTAATGAAAATTCGTAACAGTCACCAAGCATGCAAAATAAAAAAAAAGAAAGGAAATTTATACACAAACTAAAAAGTCTTGACAGTATTTAAGNAGCCACTTGAAATGTCAGCTGGGTGTGTTTCTCCAAAAAACATAGGAGCCTTTAAAAAGCACAGAGCTGCCGTGATTCTTCCTTTTCCAATTCCAGGGTACTGCTAGATGCAATCTAGCCTTGACTGCCACAACAAGCTCCAGCGAGAGCAGAGGGCAAGGTAAATACCAGGGGACAGCGCAAGCATAACAGGGTAGTTATGCTGGGCTTCTGTCACCCCTTCCACAAACTAGAGGGACAAGTGGTTTCTCCAAAATGCATTTTTTAAATTTTATTTTGCTTTTATACTTTGAACAAGACTCAAATTAACACTATTGTCTAGTTAATCTGTGCCTGCTAATGTTTTTACCATATCACTGATTTTGCCAAGCAACAAGACAAGACAGTGTAACAAGACAGCAAAGGTTTGGCAAAACTTTTAACCATGGTGGCCAGGCTTTGTACAGTAGCAAGTAATGGACAAAACAACTTTCTTCTGTACTTTCATTTCTTGTGGAAATATAACAAATGATTTATAAAAATTCAACAGAATCTAATGAGTCTAAGATTTCCCCTTTTTTTTTTTTTTTTTAAAGATGCCAAATTATAAAATATTACAAGTCTTGCTTTGTTATCTTAATTGTGAATATCAAGGTGCTGCCATGTATAAATTGGAAAAAAAAATAGATAAAAACTAGCATTAACAGAGGAGTGACCTTCAGGCAGCAAGTCTCCTGATACTGCTGCAACAATACACAAACCACCTCAAGTTTTTCATCTTCATTCTCTGAACAACAGAAAGTACTGTTTGTGCAAATTTCTATTTTCTGATTAAATAAATTCTATTCAACGGCAACTGATACTAAACCACTAACATAAACACCTACACACTTGGGAACTGGATCCCTTTTACACACAACGTACAGAGTGCAAAACACATAGCATGGTCACTGAACGCCGATGGAAACACCCAGGAAATGAAAACAAGTTACTGAACTTGAACTATGAAATATAGCAGAGTCAGCCCTGCAGATGGGTTTGACTTTTGGACAGATTTTTACAGTACTTTTATAAAAATCTAAATCCCAAACCTAAACTCTACTTACTGCAAGTTGTTTGGGAAGACTTTCCGCAATACGACTCAGTAATGTCTTTGAAGGCTTCTCAGCACACAGCAAAACAAGATTGACGTTTCGGTCTCCACGGAGCAGCAAACCTTTAGCCAAAACGCCTACCCGTAAAACTCCTTTCAAAGCTCTGCAAAGTGAAATTACAGTTAAAAGGTGCATTTCAAATAACATAATTTAAAAAAGTAATAATTCTGAAAACAGAAAAGTGAAATAAAACAGAATATTCCACATGCTCGAGGCCACAGTGGCATGTGCCTTAGCAAAACGTTAACAGAACAGAATCCCTGAAAGCACTGAGGATGGTGCAAGGAAAAACATAAGGAGTTCAGAAATAAAAGATGGAAATTCTTAAAAGAAAGTATATACACACCTGTCTTTACTGCCATCTTTCTTATCATCTCCTTCTTTGTTCTTGCTTTTTTCATGGTCAGTCATGTTGTCAGAAACAAGTTTCAAAGCACGCTCAGTAATAGAAACAATTTTTTGGACTGCTTGAAGTTCCTCCTCTGTTGGATATATGGCTGCGTGTTTGGTCATCACATAGCGGTCATCAGAAGAGTCTGGCCGGCGTAGAGGCTAAACGGAGAAAAAGTATAATTCTGAAATCTGTGTGTCCTTGGAAGTTCACAGTTCAGATGCCCCTGTCCTGAGTAAAAATATCTATTCTCCTTCTGTGCACTGAGAAATAGCTGCATAATTATTCACTGATGCAAACTGAAGCGTCCATAACGACTTTTAGGTAGAAGGGACCTTAGGAGGTCTCTTTTCCAACCTTCTGTATAAAGCAGGGTCACTTGAAAGAGACCAGATCCAGCTGCTCACGGTTTTATATCCAGTCAAGTCTGGAAAAACCTTCAAAGACTGACTGCACAACCTCTCCGGTGCAACCAATGTCTAACGCTTCCATCATTACAGTGAAAACATTATGTCTTGTATCTTGTCTGAACCTCTCTTGTTTCATTTTAGGCCAGCCTTATCTCACCCTCTGGCCTTCTAGCACTATAAAGTCTGACTCCATCTTTGTATCCCAATGGTATTTGGAAGGCTACCAGGTTCCCTTGAAGACATCTCTTCCACAGGCTGAACAAGCTCAGATCCCTTAGCCTCTCCTTACAGGGCATCTGCTCCTGACATCCTGGTGGCCTATGCTGAATCCACTCCAGTTTAAGCAATGTCTTTCTTGCACTGGGGAGCCCAAAACTGGATGCGGTATTTTAGAGGAGGTCTAAATACTATGATGTGCCTACAACTACTGTTAATACAGTCCAAGATGCTGTTGGCCTCCTTTGCTGCCATGGCACACTGCTGCCTCAGCATTCAGCTTCTTGTCCAGCGAGGTCCTCATGTCCTTGTCAATAGAGCTGCTCCCTAGTCTGCCAGGCCTCAGGATGTACTGGCGCAGGGGGTTATTCCACTTCATGTAGTCATCTGCATTTGTCATTGCTCAATTCCATAAGGCTCCTGTTGGCCCTTCCCTGGCCTTACCTAAGGTCCCTCTGGATAAACAATATTCTTCCTGCTCTCACGTGTATTGACTGGTCCTTCCAGTTCAGTGTTGGCTGCAGACTCCACTGCCTCTCTCAGCTCACTGAGAATATGCTCAACAGGGCAGCTCTAGGACAGACTCGCTCCTGGGGCAGACCATTTGTTACTGACCTCCAAGTAGAGCATGGACTACTACCCACCATCCTCAAAGTAATCATGCAACCTGGTT
>VZSV01000003.1:2390207-2412076 GCA_013398735.1 Nothocercus julius
TTTTTTTTTTTTTTTTTCCCCTCCCCTCCCTTCTCCTTCTAAAGTTTTTAAGTTAAGAAACTCACAGCTGGTCCTTGGGGCTGAGGAGGCATTCCTGGTCTAACGCCCAGCAGGCCTAGAGGTCCTGGAGGACCATGAGGATATCCTCCATCTGGCATTCTGCGACGGTCATCCCAATGATGCTGCTCTTCCTCCATTCTCCTCCAGTACATGTCCTCTTCGTATCGTCTGCAGGGCATGAACCAAAGAGTTCCCTTTACAAAGCAGTTAAATACGTCCAACTACTCTAGATGAATTTCTTCATTCACTAACTCATTTCTATTAGTCACAACCAAATACCAGCAAACTCCATAAAGTAAAATGAATGGTTATTTTGAAAGCAAGCCTGTGTTTACAGTAAAATAATTCTAGTAAGTCTATGTTCCTCAGAGGGATTTAATACTAGAAAACAAACAACCCAAATCAGAGGCATTATAACAATTTGATTTAGAATAAGACAATACAAAGTTCCTGCAACAGACATTCCCAAGAACCACACAAAGAAGGAGTTGATTTATACAACCTGGCTGCAACTTTGTGTCAGTGATAAAACAGCAAGCATTACCTCATTTCCATCCGCCAGCGTTCTTCCTCTTCTCGCCTTCGCCAGTATTCTTCCTTCTGCATCTGTTTCCTCATTTTCTCTTCTTGAATTTTTCTTGCTCGAATACTGGGCTTTACTTCTACTTGTAAGTCTGGGTTTACTTTTTTCTAGTTCAGAAATATAATGAATGAAATGTTGGTTTTCTTCATTTCATCTAAAGGTTACAGATGTATTTTGACATGCTTAATGAACACAACTAGCTTACAATAAAACTGAGAGGAGTAAAACGCAGTTTTAAAACTGCATTGAATGAATAGCTAAAGAAAAAGTCAGCATCAAATATTTTAGAATTAAGAAATAACAACTACAAATATTTACAAATAGCATGAAAGTCCTCTTCAGCTATATCAGAACAAAATAAAATAAAAAGGTACGTAATACGTTAAGTAGTTTGCTGTTAATTCTGTAGCAGAAAACCTACTCCATAGCCTGAACAAACTTGTTATTTTAATTGCAAAGTGCTTCCTGATGCCCTGTTCCTCAAGGATCCCTTGCAAGTGGGCAGAAATAAGAGTTACCAAACGCATTTCTCGGTCAATTTTCTCTCTTCTTTTATTCTTTTTTGCTATTGGGCAGGGCTCCTACATCTTCTGTGACCACAGAAGATTCTTCCTATGCAATCTTACAATAATCAAAACGTGCACTGTACAGTGGTACAGCTGTCTCTCCAATCACGACTGATAAAATCTTCAACACGTGGTTGGAAAATGTCCCCATAGAGGGCCTTGGTGGTCTCTTCCCAAAACAATGGGCACCAGTATTTCATACTACTTGCCATTCATGGTAAAGACATAGAAGAACATACTGTTACTTGCATATGCTCTACCATGTTTCAATGTTGCAAAGATTTGATTAAAACATAAAGCAGTTTTACAGTCAGTATTACTTATTTAAACACTACACTCCTACAAAAATAAAATAAAACCATCCAGTAGGTAAATACTTCTCTAACTTTTCTTTTTTTTAAACATACTGTTTAGTGAACATACTGTTTTTGACTAATCTTTAAATACAATGCAAAAGTACATTCAGCTGACATCTGGCAGTTTTTCAGATACAAGCATTAGCATTTTTACTAACTTTATACTGCAGTCTGTGCCGCCTCCCTTTTAAATGCATCTCCTTGGCATTTGGATCATTAAAACTGCATTCACAAAGTTTGCAGTGAAAGCGGATCACCTTTCCTTCATCATTTCGTACCTGCAAAAATAAAGTTTTAACACATTTGGCTTTTATTTTCCTTCAATTCAAAGCAAACAAATAAACTACTCTGAATAAAGTCTACTCATCTAAAAAACATGCTAAAGACTTAATGCAATAATTAAGGGACAAGTTTCAAATTATAACTTCCAATGCTGCCAGAGACCCCGCAGTAACAGGTAATTTCCATCCCAATGAGTACGTAGTTCTAAATCATAATATGAACACACAATTACTGCTAATGCTTAGAAAACTGGAAATGCTGGAAAATTTACATCAGATTCTGATACTCCAGACTTCATCCACATATTTCAAAACACTCAAACTTGTCTCATTGAGCTCAGAAGAAACACACAATATAAAAAAGCACACATATGCACGTCTTTGAAGGGTCATCACCTTACTTGGTAATCCTGACGACCATTTTTCACTAAACTAGTTATAAATACATATTTTCATATCAGTACCTCCTCCACATAGTCATGGCCTACTGGCTGGACATCACTTTGCAAGGCAGCAAGAGTTGTGGGAGTCACTGGTTCAGACGCTGTCTCTGGCTTTGCTTCTTGCGTTTGCACGGCAGCAACAGGAGCCGCTTTAACAGTTTCAGCTGATTTCATTTCTTCCAGTTTACTTCCTGTTGTCTGAAGCTTATTACCACCTACAAATCAAAGATTTTAAATTGTTAATTTTCATTAAATGACAATATGATTGTACATAACTTGCACTCTGAAAACTTCAGTACAAACATTAATGTTCTGGCTAAAAACATTACTTTTCTTCTAAAACCAGGTACAATTTAAACACATTCAAACACATTTAAATAGTTTAAATTTTACTAAATTCAAATTAATTAAACACTTAATACTACTTCTTGATTTTAGTAAGAAGAAAATCACTGCTTTATGCAATTGTGATTTTTTAATCAATCCATGCTTTTTCAGAGGAGACAGAACTGAAAGGAACCAACTCAGAAAATATACTTTATTGACTTCCTTTTTGAATATCAGATTTTTTTTTTTTTTGAAAGTGGATCCACAAAAGTACTTTGGAGACATATAATGTTTGCATTGACAAAGGTCCTACATCTCAAGTGTTGCAAATGCACAGGTTTTACTTCAAGAGCATAACAGCTTGTTTTGAAACAGCTGCTTCCCATCCCTAGATCTGTTACGTTCACTTCAAAAGTTCACTGTTGTAAGGATGCTTCAGCTGCCCAGTCACCAACTGCCAGATAGCTTTAACAAGCCAGACTGTAAAACGAAATTGCAACCAACTGGACTGTAATCTGCAGTACTGCAGAAGCTACTACGTAAGAAACTGAGATTCTCTTATGAAGCATAGAGAAGCCTGCCAGAGAGGCCAAGCAGGAAAAAAAACAGGGCAGAAAACACCAGTTGTGAAGCAAAGCTTCTACATACATTCTTATTTTTAAAAGCTATCAGTACTCCTCTTAAAGATATGAATTATTCATGCATAGTTAGCTAAACAAATTTGTATTTGCTGCACTAAGATCTTAAAAGGTTATAGAATAGGTTAGGTTTCAAAATAAAGACTGACTTCTGTACTTGCCAACAAAGTTTATTTTCGGTGTAGATATTTTCTTTACAGGTATATTAGCAGCAGCTGAAGTTGTTTTGTTGTTGGACGCTGTGTTAAGTGGTGTGTTTGTCGTGGGAGTAAGAATTTTCACTGCAGAGGATGCAACAGAGGAGTTCACAGTACTGCTGCTAGTTGTTATATTTGAAGCAGAGGCAGTTGGTTTGGAAGCAGATGTAGATGTTGAGGAAGTAGCCTGGGTAACTACATTTGGTTCTGTTGAAGGAATGGGTTTGCCAAGTTTTGTGTGCAATTTTACTACCTGTAAGAATAAAAAGAAATTCGTAAGATCTCCCTACAAAAACTACAAAAATTACTTGTTAAACACTATGGATATGGAACACACAGATCAGTCAATTATTGCTTCTTTATAAAGAGTGATCAGGCAGAAAAAAAGTGGCTATGTAATACTTTGTCAGCTGTTACATGTGAAGAGTTATATAATCTTTGACATTTATTTCAAATAGCTTATTCCCTTTAGAAATTCAGATATTTATGCCAAAAGCTGTGTAGACGAGAACAGAAAACCAGTGAACTTATAAGCCAGCAAAACCCAAAGAAGGATTCTGCTCAAATCATTATAGTATGAGGGTTTTTTGCCTGCTTGCCTTTTTCTCTCACTCCAAAAAGCAGTGCATTAAACTACTTGGGTTCCAATATTGTTTATAAACAAGTGTGATGTGATGCAACACAAGATTCAACAACACTGTCTCATTTGAGAACTTCATTTTAGGAATATTGATACTGAAAGAATATGTTGTTTCTGTGAATTTCTCTGCTCTGCAGGAAAAAAAAAAAAAAAAAAAAAAAAAGAATGTCCATAAAGCACTTACTTTCTGATGCTTGGCTCCACGGATATGGGCAGCATAAGCATCTGCTCCTGTACAAGACACATCACAAAGTTCACAGCGCAACTGATTCTGAGTTCCACGAGCAGAAGTGCTGCTGTTATTGGTGTTCTGGGAAGCTTTTAATGCCGCTTCTTTCTTTTTATGTTTCTGGCCTTCCAAGTGTTCTTTATAAGTCTGTTTCAAACACGACGAAATATGTACATTGTAAGCTGCCTTTGTACTGTTTGTCTCTCGTCATATGAATACATGTAATGTAGGACATAGGTTAAAACACATGCTTTGCATAAGTACTTCCTACAGTGAATATTTATTCCTCATACCACGCACTAAGGCATACGCAGATCACTTGCAAGACCAAGAAATTTTCTTCTCCTATACCAAAATTCCACTTACAGGTAATACAGTGCAGGTGTTCCTCCTGCTTTACCATTTCCTCAATCCTGCATGTCAGCTACAGTTTCCTGCATTGTGCTTAACTATTCCTGATATTGAATTTTCCCTAGGCTGCAAGGCCATGGTGATTAAGTGTATCACAAGGAGATTAAAAAAAAAAAAAAAAAAAAAGAAAATAAATGGAAATGTAGAAGTTGAGATTTGTCCCTATACCAACAATAGCTACATGGAGAGCAAAAAGAGTGGGAAGTAACGAGTTTTACCTAAAGAATAAGAACAGTTTTGGCCAAAGAATCTTAAGAACACTTTGCATGAAGTGATATCCACTTTTTACACACTTGTATTCACTGCAAAATTAATCTGAGATGCTGGAATACAAGCAATAATTAAGCAAATAAATTTGCAGGGTTACCACTCAAAGCGTATTTAGCTCTGTAGCTCTGAACAAAGCATTCTCTTGATAGTAAGGAAGGTTATTATGATAAAGAGCGAATCACATGCCAGTTTTAAAATATTTCTGGAGTCCGAAGTACTCAGTCCAGAGCTGAAGCTTCCTTGTTTGAGTTAAGGGGATGCATCTTTTTGTCTTGTAGCATTAAGTCTTTCTATAACAGCACACCTTTTCCTTTAACTATTTCTTCAGTAAAAGAACAAAATCACATCTTTAAAAATTACAAATAGTCTTAAGGCACCTTTTTTTTGTAGCACAGGAAACACGAGATTAACATTTTTAGCAGAATATTACATAACACAGGTACCTGCGGTCCAGCACAGCTGATCTTACAAACATCACAGTAGTGGATCTGGGGTGGTTTGGGAGGTTGTTTTGGTTTCAGTTGCTTATTTTGGAATGGTGCCTTTTTAGTAAAGGTGGTCCCTGTCCAAGCAGCTGTTGCAGCAGCAGCAGCAGCTGCTGCTGCTGCCTGTTTCTGTTGCTGCTGCTGCTGCTGGTAATAGGACGATGCAGCTGAATAGACTGCAGCTTCGTAGCCGGAATAAGAGGTACCTCAAAGGTCAAAATAAAATAAATATTACATCACTGTACATTATGCATCAAATACATAATATACTAATGTCAAGTATGCTGCATAATAGAGTTGTGGGAGGGGCAGGATATAAACATTTTATCATGACCTTTTTATGTAGCCTTAATTTTTCTGTATGTTTCACAGTACAAATAATATAGCATACCAGGAATGCTATCATGAATAAACTTGATCTTAGACATATCTTTGTGGACATATAGTTACGCATTTAGACATAACAAAGCTTCCCTATAGAATATATGAGATTTCCTAAGATATCTGGTAAGACCAAGTATGATGTTGGATTTTTTTTTTTTATAAAACATTTATCAAAGGCCACTTGAAGTCAACAGACTTTTAGAATTATATTTGGTATGCAAGTTCCAGATTGAAGATTCATGAAAAATTTGTCTAGGAAAAGGGAAGACAACCTTTTATTAAAGACAAAACTTGATAGTGCTATTATATCCTCCTCCTCTGATTTAAATTGTTTTAGTACAAAGCAGCTGCTTGCTCACTACCACTTCAGCAGCATATCTTGACTATGCACTCCTTGATTTCTATTATCAAAGTTGAACAAATCAAGGAAACTGGACTATCATACCTTTGAGCCACTTTTCCCATAAACTTTCTACATCTACTGGTTCAACTATTTTAATCCTCTGATCAGGTTCTGTTTCAAGGAAGTCTTAAAATCCCTTTTTAAACAGAAAACAAAACAAAACAAAAAGTTCAAGGTAGCTATAATATGCCAGTTGATAACCATCTGGCCATAAAGCTAACTTTTTTTTTTTTTTTTTTTTTTAAATTTCTAACCAGGTTTTTAGTTTCTGATGTTTGAAGGAAAGTTTTCTTAGAACCCATTCTCCTCCCATTTTGGGTCAAAGCAACCAAAATTGTAAGATTTATTGGAGGAGGTGGATTGCTCCTCCCCATCCTTAAAACTCCTGTTTGATGACAGCGTGATCTCTTCCAATTTCTCTAGACTAGATTTGTGTGCCCTCTTTTCTATCCACCATCTCTTCTCCAGTCCTTTATTAGAAGTCGTGAAACACTGTGTGTGTCACAATGCTGATACTTTCTATATTCACACATGTGACAAAACAGGCACATAAAAATGCACATAAGCATTTTTCACAGATGTACCAAAATAGTCTGCTAAGGTAGTGATTTAAATGGCTGAGTACTTCTCAATAGACTAGGATGTAATTGAGCACAAACCACTACAATGTTGAGTGTTTAAGTTCTCTCCCCAACAACTGCAAAGATGCCAGCAACATAATATGCAAAATTCTTACCAGAGTAAGTAACTGCTGTCGTACTGTATGTTGCACTTTGAGTATAGGATGGAACAACAGTAGCTGCAGCTGCTACTGGCTGCACAGTAGAGGATACTGGATATATAGAAAATGTAGTTGTAGCTGGACTTGGAGTCGCAGGTTTTATAGCTGTCACTTGCCGTGTTTGCTGGGCTTGAGTATACTGAGTCGCCCCTTGGCTATATCCTGCTTTTGGAGCTAATTGAGATATAAAATAAAAATGTACAAGAACAAGTATGTTTTAGCTGAGGAAGTGCAAACCATATTAAGTGGTATTTAATGACATGCTGGGAAATAGGCACATAACAAACAAGGACTTTTCTTTTTATAGTCATGGTTATGTTTCCCACAGCTATATATCATACTAACTTTTTAATCACATCACAGTTGGCATTAATAAGCTTCAGATTGCTCCCCAGCACTTTTTTGAACTATCCAGTCATTTTATCAGACAACCTGATCAATCACTTTACTAAAATACACTGCATATTTTAAACTTTGCTAACAACTCTAACCAAAGTATCACCTGAACCTTCCACAGACCTATTTTCAACCTAGTTCAGCATTTTTTTTTCAGGCAAATCAACAATGCCAAGTTTGCCTGGAAATATGTTCTGAGTGTACTGTATAATATTCCAAAACTCAACAGATTGCAAATATCATGCAGATATCTCTAATGTTCAAGTTCTGGGGGTTTTTTACATGCTGTTAGGGATTACATGATAAAACTGAGGGAAAAAAAAAAACAAAACAGGATAACGTGAAATATAAAAAGACAAAGTACTAAAGGTACTAAAGCAATATACTGATTATAGCATGACAGGAGTTTGAGGGTTGCCACCCACCTGTCTGGTAGTACGATTCAGCTACCGAAGGCTGAGGCTGGGCGGCAGCGGCCACTGCCGCAGCAGTTGCTGTTGGCTGTTGGTAGTACTGTTTGCTGTCATAAGCTACAGCTGGGGCAGTAGATCGAACATAAGAATAGGAATCCTAGAAATAAATAATTAAAAAGAAAATTAACAAAAAAAACCATATTTCACACTTCACTTAGGCCAGTGAGCTTAGGAATACAGCCAAGGTGCCGCTGCCTCTCTTCTCACAGCCTCGCATGATTCCATCTCCACCTCTTCTATGGGCTCCACAACTGGGCAGAGGGCTTCCGTAGCCTGTCAGGCCAGTGATAGCTACTTTTTAGGTGGTTAATTTTCCATTGCATCATTACACAGAACTGACCCATCCAAAGGCTGACGGTGAACACTGAATGCTAGATCCACACCAAAAGCCAAGTGTCAGCAGAGCTCAGGGTGAGAATAAAAGAGACAAACAGTTCCCTTTTGTAGCGGCAATACCCCCACAAGGTTTTAGCTAGTGAGCTCACAAGTGTGTTAAGCCATGGAAGAGAGGGTAGTGCAAAGCTTCTACCCTCTTCTATTTGATACTACAAGTCCTGTGGCAGCCAGTGCTCTTATGAAGGAACTATTTCCATCTTCCAGCAACACTGTTTATTAAAATAGGGTTTTCAGTTGAATCAGTTCCATGACTCAGCTCTCTGCATGCCACCTGAACGTCTGGGCTAGCACAGAGATGACAGTTCTACATTTCTACCCTTTTCAGCAGCAATTCACAGAATCACTCAGAGGTAAATCTTAGTTCACCACATAGAATCATAGAATGCTTAAGGTTGGAAGGGACCTCTAGAGATCATCTAGTCCAACCCCCCTTCACACGCAGGGTCACCTACAGCAGGTGGCTCAGCTGCGTCCAAGCGGGTTTGGAAGATCTCCAGAGAAGGAGACTCCACAGCCTCTCTGGGCAGCCTGTGCCAGGGCTCTGTCACCCTCACCATTACGAAATTTTTCCTTAAGTTCCTGTGGAACTTTTGGTGTTTCAGTTTGTGGCCGTTTCCTCTAGTCCTATCAGTGGCCACCACTGAGAAGAGGCCGCCCCATCCTCCTCACTGCCTCCCTTGAGGTCCTTATCATAGAATCATAGAATGCTTAAAGTTGGCAGGGACCCTGATAGACACTGCTCAGGTCTCCTCTCAGCCTTCTCTTCTCCAGGCTGAACAGGCCCAGCTCTCTCAGCCTTTCCTCATAGGGCAGATGTTCCAGGCCCCGGATCATCCTCGTAGCCCTGCGCTGGAGTCTCTCCAGCAGCTCCACATCCCTCTTGAACTGGGGAGCCCAGAACTGGATGCAGTACTCCAGGTGTGGCCTCACCAGGGCTGAGTAGAGGGACAGGATCACCTCCCTCGACCTGCTGGAGACACATAGTGTAATAATGTCTAAATCTTAGATCCTGCAGTACTGCTGCTGATAATCCTCTATATGGGCCATTCGATGTTGCCGTCACTTCACACTTTCTATCAGTTTCAGGTACTGAGCAGCCTGAATTTGTCTCAAACTGTGATTCATGAAAAAAAGATAGTATAAATACCACACCATCCTACTCAACAAGCCCCCCTGCTTTTAACAAGATACACTTTAAAAAACCTATGACATAAATAAGGTTTTTTTTAAACACTTACCTGGTAATTCTGCGTAGTGACAGGAGGTGGTGGTGGGGGAGCTTCTTGCTGCCTCTGCGTATAACCATAATCTGTAGCTGTGTGTGCTGTAGGGTAACCTCCATAGGCAGCAGCTGTTGCAGCAGCTGCAACAGCTACTGGCGCAGGCCGGGCCACTGCAACCGTAGCTGCTGCGGGCGCGTAGGCTGCAGTAACGGTGTGCGCCGCGACTGGTGCCTGGTGGACAGTGTAGCTGGCAACTGTAGTTGGATGGGAATAGGCTACCCCAGAAGCTGGCTGCTGGCTATGTTGGGAAAGAACAGTAAGCAAACATTTAGATTGATCCAAAATACTAAGATAATGCCTAAACATATCAAACGCCCAACCTGATTAACATTCATCAGTTCTGTGATGCACCTGGTACAGCTATCTATTTACGTATATACTTCAAAGGCTTTTATTATCAGTCCCGTTTAAAAGGGCTGTGTTGTTTTGAAGTTTCTGTGCATAAAGATATACCGGGGGGAGGGGAGGGGATTTCCTTTAAGTGAGATCTTTATTTTAAAGCAACGAAACAAAAGCATTTTATTTAGAATAACATAACAGTCTTAATCTGTTGGGCTTTTCATGATGAGCAAGACTAAGTGTTTCAGTAGTTCTTTAATAAAACTGACATAACCTGCCAAATGGAAAAAAAAAAAAAAAAACAACAAAAAAACCACTCCTTTCTGTGAAAGCTCATGACTGACCTGCTGCACTTGCATGATGTTTTTGAATAAACTATTAAGGTAATGAGATTTTAAAGACTCCCAGGAAAATCAGCTCACAACTTCTGACAGAGACACTTTTTTTTAAAAAAAAAAATCTCTGATAAGAGGCTTTTCCCACACAAGTTTGCACTTGCACAAACTGGCCTCATTCATATAGGAGCTCACTGCCCCACAACAGCAAGCATCAGAAAAACAGCCAGTCAGCTCAAGAAAGACGACTGCTACCACCGCCCTGGCAGTCTTCCCTGGAGAGTGCAATATTCTTTCTGAAATAACCACCAGAAACAGTAACATTTTACTGCAGATATGATGCTCATGAAAGATGTTTCCATGACTCTTCTACTTGCATGTCTCATTTTTATCTGAATTTGTCATTGTGAATACAGAAAAGTCCATTAACCTTAATATATCAAAAAAGTCATTCTAACATCAGAAATCACAGAATCACAGAATGGTTAAGGTTGGAAGGGACCTCTAGAGATCATCTAGTCCAAGATACACAGACAAAAAATACACAGACAAAAATGTATTACTGTTAGACTTACATGTCTGTACTTCATCTTTTCTCCCATCTTGAGCCCTTGGCTTATGATTTCTCAAGAGATCACTTGCATTCCATTCAAATGCAATTCAGACTCTTTGCACAGACTTTAACAGGACTCCTACTTAACTAGTCTCCTACCTGACACACAGATAGTTGCTGTTTTGTCAGTTTAAGGTAAGAAATTCAACTCCACCAAAGAAAACCTCAGAACAAGTATGATGGTAAAAGTGAATTATAACCTATTAGGCTGCAACAGCTATATATATATAACAGTACAGAAATGTAAAATATTCTCATAATGTCAGAGATACCTACTAAAAATATATTGAAGTGAGAGAGGAGACAGCCTTAAATAATAACTTAGACTGCAGTTGAACTTACCTACTCATCCAATTCTCTCAAAAATGAAAATCTTGCTCTGTGTCCACTCCCATACACCAGCCTTCCAATGGCACCCTGATCTGCCTCACATGCTGGCTCTGGTGCCTGTCAGGCTATGCTGTGCTGTGCATTTAACCCACTGATGTGGCAGAAAGCTGTGCAGAATTTGGGGGAGGCTCATTTACTAACATGGTAAAAATGTTAAACGCATTGGAGTTCAGCACGCTCAGACTGGTCTGGTATGTGCCAGAATCAGCACAAGGTGCACATCTGTGAGCAGGGAGAAGGAATAGGACATCGGCAGGAGGCATTCACGAGGTTCAATTTTCATGAAGCCACGATAAAGTGAGTATTACAAAACATTCTACAGTGATCACAATTCCAGTCAGTACATCAACAAAATGCTTTTGTTTTCAGAGCGTATAATTAAAACTACCCAACAGTTTTCAGTATTTTGCGTTGTAATAAGAATGTGATCATTATCACCAAGACTCTAACAAGATTCTCTTACAGTTTCATTTCTTCTAAATTATTTTGCATTAAATTCCTTATCATGGTGTAGAATTAACAGCCCCAGTCATTTGATTTCTAAGGCTAATGTAATTCTATTACCATGTTTACTTTAGCAAACCTGTTCCCCTTGCTTCTGCAACATCATGCAGAGCTAGTGATCGAGTTTGCAAGACTACATGAAAAATATCGATTGCTTCTTAGTTTTTAGAAGAATTATTATGTTAAAAAATGCATTTAAAAAAAAAAAAAAACTACATTTATGAGGTTCTTTTTTCCCCCCCCCCACAATCTCACTGAAAAACTTCCATCATTAGGACAACTTGACATGTTCACGTAATTATTCTAAACTAATACAATTTTGCACCAGCTTTATTTAACTTACAGGTTTTCATCCTTTTTGTGGTGCTTAGTGCCTCATCACCTTTGCCTATATCAACTTATCTCCACCCAGACTGCTTTGTCAGGCTCCCTACCCTCTAACTTTCTTGCCCAGTCAGTACTATCTGCTCTTTTACCATCTTTCTGCCCACTCTACTACTGTCTACTCCTCTTTCTTGAACATGTACGACAAGAACTACATGCAAGATGAAGTATTAGAAGAGGTGTCTGCCCTTCCTACATACACTGTTTTCTCTCCAGTCTAGCTTCCTCAGAGCAGTCTTATTGTAAAGCTACCCCTGTACTGACAATACTTCCTTTGCAATAAATATCATGACATGATGAAAATACTAAGGAAAATACTAAGGGCAGACTCAAGACCAATCCCTAGGGAACTCCACTAGCAATATTTCGCATCTGATAAATACTCTTCTAACTCTATTAACCACCTCCAGTCAGCTGTTTCTCTACCATTCTTCTATTAATTTCTACCTTAAAACTTTCTACTTTTTCCCATACTGTACCACATTAAGTATTTCAACTTACTCCAGATAAATAAAACTACACAAGATTTTGGCACATGATCAAGTAACAATGATTTACAATCGTATGCCAGCTGAGCTGTGCTAACTGTCTACGTGCATGTTCTTCGTCACAGCAAAGAAAGCAATTCAGTTTAGCTTAATCTCTCAACACAGCAGGCAAAAGAGTTGAAATTACCCTGCACATTCTATGGACTAACAACACACAAGGAGCAATTACTGCAGCACAGCAGGCATGCAAAAACTCACTGACCTGACAACTTGATCAGTTTTCTTTGCAGGTCATTTTTTTTTTTTTTCCCTCAAACACAATTTTAATGTGCTTACTAGCATCTTGGAGTTTAAGGAATTCCAGTTCTCATATGAAAGGTTGCTCACTCCAACTAGCCTCACAAACTAGGCACAGTTTAAAACCACAGAGTAAGTTAGGTTGCAACAGGCCTTTGGAGGCCAACTGGCCGAATCCCATGTGCAAGGAACAGTCGACTTCAAAGTCAGATTAGGCTTCTCAGGCCTTTGGCTAGTCAGGTTCTCAGTGTCTCCAAGAATGGAGACTCCATCATCTCTCTACACACTCTGTTTCAGTGTTTGAGCACTCTCACTGTGCAGACTTTTTCCTTAGCTCATTAAAGCTACAATTTCAAATTAATTCTAGATCAGTATTTATGTCCTTAAAGTCAATTCAGTTTTTGACCACTCAATTCATATGACAACTTCATATAACAATTCTTGTTAGTTTTGACAATCCTTGATTGTCAGAACAAAATTAAAGCATCCCTGTTTTTGAGGCATCAGTGCTGAAGGACTTTGCAGCTTCAAATTGTACTCCTGCTGTATTGCTCTAGTAGTAACTCCTCTGCCAGTTATTTTGATTGAAATGCATTTTATTCATTACACTTTTTAAAAAAAGCTTACCAGTAAGATTTCTCATCACACTTACTCTTCTTTCTATTTTATAGAAACAGCACAATCTCCAATACTCACCTTCCGTTTGCACTCCTCTTTCACTGCAGTTTCATGCCAGCCACGGCCAGTTCTACATGTTGCCCTCAAGTGTTCAGCTCCAGGTTACACAGATGTGTTTTAGTCACACATCTTAGCCCAGCCTCTTAGCTGATTTCTTCAGTCTCTCCCTACCTCTCCAAAACTGCGAACATGCACAACCCCATTTCTCCAAACTCTTTGCTTCTTCATCTCAAGTCACACTGCCTCTATTTAATCATTTTATATCGTAGTGTATACCTAGCTTGCTCTCATCTTCCACATACTACCTAAGGAAGGTGAGGAGCAAGAGAATAAATTCTTTACTTATAATTACTGTACTGCAGTGCTACATATTATTAAATACCACTATACTATTAAACTTCTTAGATAAAACAGACTGTAGTCAACTCCTTGGAGCACATAAAAGAAAGCTTTCCCAGGAGGTGTGGGTGTTTTGCTCTGATACTTTGTAACCTGAACATTGGACTAAGCAGCTACTTTCACAGTGTCAACGTTTAATATTGTTGTATACATTCACAATCATGATTTTCATGAAGAAGCTATGAAGATCTACCCAATTCTGCACTGCCATAACAGTGGCAGTGTTTTAGAATAGTGTAAACTATAAAAAAAAAAAAAAAAAAAAAGTATAATGCTAGGCAGATATTTAGCCTAGCGAATTTCAGCCTGAACACTTACATCTGGCTAAGATTCATTTAAAAAGCAACAGCAACAAAAAGTATATCTTAAGAATAAGCTATCAAAATAAGTAGTGTTACCTGGAAATGAACACTATTCCCCCATGTCCACCATTTAGTTATTAGAAGAACTAAATTAATTTCACATTTCTGTTGGAAATTTTTGCTTCCCTTTTCAAAAATAAAATAAAAAAAAAAGAGAGAGAGAGAGAGAAGCAATTAAAAGTAAACCTCTCCTGTACAAAGAGATCTTTGCCAAGGTAACTGTAACTATGCTTCTTTTGATATACTTTGATATGTTACTATATTTTGAAATACTTTTGATGGACTCCAAAAATGAAAAAATGTTGGCAGAATGCTTAAAATTACTTTAAGTCAGACATTGGCTAGAGTGCAGAAGCTGCTGATCACCAGTATTGTTGAAGTACTGGTGTCCACTTTGTCCACCAATATTTAAGTATTGGCGTCCACTTAGCAAGTCCCCGTTCCCTATTTCCTAAAATACACAGTTTTGTCCAGTTCAAATACTATGTAAAATGCTTGTGGATGAGCAACACTTTTCCACAAAATAGGGCTTAGAAACAAATTTGTATTATAATTAGATCCAGTATACTAGTTACTTTTATATACTAACATCAATAAAAGGACTTAATTTCCAACAACTTATCAGCCCAAAAATTACAGAGAATAAAGAGCACTTATTTTTGAGAAACAAATAATAGATTCTCTTCTAGAGGTCTCCTGTTTTCCTCCTTCATTTCCAGCTGTTGGCATTTTCTATTAACAAAGTATTTAGACTGTCTTTGTAAAAACAAGCAAACAAAAAAACACTAGGAAGGTTAATTGAAAGCAGAAAGCTTTACTCAACGTTAACAATAGCAAGACAATGCAAAACTGACATAATGCTATGTGGCTAGGTAATCAATTCAGAAGACTTGAGACTAAGATACATTATTCCTTAGAGTTAGCATATTTGTGGAGTAGGAAATATATTTAAAAAACTAATAATGTACATATAACAATCACTACCACAGGAATTCATTGCCAGAAAAATGCAGTCTATTTCCATGAGGATACATGGCATGTGAGAGGTATTTAGACAGCATCCAACACAACATCTAGAAGTTCCTTATAAGCCTTGCTTTTCACCACCTAATATAATTTTAAAAGTGCAATTGATACGCACCTAATCCAAAGCATACAAAACAAAAGATCTCAAGCATATGTCTATTTAAAACCAACACAAAGACTTTAACACTGCTTGCATTCCATGTGCATTTAGAGTGCCAAAAATGCTCTTAAAGAAAGTACTATTTTGATCTGTAGCTAAGATCAGGATTAAAATCAATTTTGTCTCTATCCAAACTGCAAGCTTCCTCAAAAATCACAACTCCAAAAATATGCTGTTTCCACGTTCTATGATGCAAAAAAAAAAAAAGTGAATTTTAGGATAGCTCAGCAAGGCATTTAGGCTATACACACAATAATTTGTAACACGCACAAGTATCTTTAACTAGCGGGGAAGACTAATCAAATCTTGCTGATTGGAATCAAACTTCTAAGAATACTTGATCATTTTAGTATTACAGAAAATAAATTTAAGAGATGACTGCATTTCTCAAATTTCATAGGCTATTCTATCAGTAACAAAATAGCAAAGCTCTATTTAGGAATATGATTTTGCAGTATTTTTTTTGCTAGAATGTGAAGATTTAAACAAGTATGACCTAACTCTCCAAAATCTGTTAAGTACTGACAATATATCTTTTTAGAATTATACTGAAAATTATCAATTTCTATTTTTTTACTTTGTGAATAGAACACTTTTCATAATGCAATTCCCTGGGATACCCAAGGGAGATCTGAAGGTAAATGCACGTGCAATCCTCTCTTCCAAGCTGCTATATTTTAGTAGTTCTTATTTATAACATAAATCACATTTAACGTATGATATTGTCTAATTACACTTGGCCTGAAAAAGGAAGCCCCCTGCAGCAACTTTAAGCTTCCCTTTCCTGCTCCTCAAAACTTCCTTGTGTCATTCCATTACAAACAAAAAAAATACTTATTGCAACTGGATATATTGGCAATATATACTAGCAATTACTCATCTCAAAGATGAATAACCTTATGCTTTCAATACGTCTTTACTACTTTTTAATCTTTACATTTATTCTCACTACCTGATTTAAATCCAATCAAACTACGCAACATTTCCCTCCCGTGATGCTTGCTGTCCATCACAACAGAGTGCTTTAAAGCACGTGGTGTTACACATGCTTTGCATGAATTTCTCTCTACTCCGTTACACATCATGGTTATCTCAGTGTCTATATTGCTGTCCCTTATCTGTACCAAAACATAGCTTTTATTTATTTTATTTAGTAACATAGTTAATAGCCATGTTCACAACAATAGCTCAAGACAAATGAGATGCTAACAATTAGAAGTTTTTCAGGCAGATGTAAAATTTTCCCAGTTTAGCAAAACTGCAAAAAATTGGCAAGGTGTCTAGAAGTGGGAAGAAACTTCCCTAGCATGGAAAATTGTATTCAATTCCTAAAGCAGTCTGTATTTCCTGCCAAAAGACACAACATAGCTTTTTCAGGTACCAATAACACAGCTACTCTTTTCCCTGGCATTGCTCATTAACTAAGAGACAAAGCTTCTCACATCACTCCGTATAAGAGTTAAGACTGTAAGTATCCATTCAAAGATAAAACTACAGAGGACTCCAATACCTTTAATGGGAAAGTCTCTCAAAGATGTGAGCCTGTTGGAAACTGAAAGCAGCTTGCAGACCTTCCTCCTAAATGCAACAGATTACAGAGGTACCTTTCCCCACCAGTCACCACCTCTCACTGGCTCCTTGTCATTAGCTCACTACAACGCTGGCACAGAGCCCACATTAACAAACTCTTGAGCTCTTCATCTCCTCTCTAATTTGACATCTCATTTGAGACTGGCACCTCACTGGTTTGAAAATAAGTCTGCCAAAATCTCTATGTACACAGCACTAGTTTATTGGCGCCTTCTTCTGTATATCAAGTAAGCTAGACCAGCATGTTTGAGATGGCAATTAAAGATTCCATAGTTTGAACAAAGGAGAAGCACTAAGATGCATCTCTCCCATATTAACTGAAGTCCCTTCTCATAAAAATACACACCCTTTAAATAGGATGCAACTCAAGACAGCAGTGACATAAAAATTCATGGAAAGAAAGCATTTGGAGTTTTTACATTAAAATATGAGTAGGTTTATCCTAATGGTAATATCCTGAATAAATTAATTCCCCGGGCATTTCAGAGTGGGGTTTCATACCATCATAAGAAGAATAAGAAGAATATCTGTTTTTTTTAACACAAGTTCACATCTAGTAGTAAAACTTCACTTCAGAAAAAGACCTGACTCCTTCTCAGGACTTTCCTTGTACTCACACTTGTCCACCAGCTTAAGTATGAATTATGTTTAGTGATACTTTAAACCCGAGCAAGTAGGCTTGTGTGGATTACACCCCTAACATTCCAAAGGTTGAAAGCTTTTGGAATCATGATTCAGGTGAAGAACAGATAATTGGGGCAGACCCTGATAAGACTATAGTAAAGCTAGTTAGAAATACTAGCATGCAGGAAAACAAAACAAACAGAAGAAAAGCCCAACCTTTTCACACATTGGCAAACCTATCCATCCACACATCTCCCCTTGCCCATTTGTACCATAGCCTTGAATATCTGGTAACATCTTGCACTATGCTTAGATGCCAAACTAGCTATAATAACAGGAGTTCACTTTCATATGGCTGAAAAAGATTGCATCTTATGCTAAACTCATAGACATCATGCTATAATCTGACCTGAACAGCTACAATCGTTTTCCTCTGGAAAGGTTCCAAAGGCTCATGATGCTGGGTTAACAGTCATGCTACTTGAGGGCACACATACTGCAATTCAAAGTTACCAAAGCAGTTCTAACTACTCAAGAATATCCAGTCTATGATCTGTCTCATTAGAAGTGACTCACTAAGAAGAAACTCAAAATCATTTTTATCTTCTTAAAAGAAACCAAAACCTCAGCACAAGGATGATTAAATGTGACCACCACATTTGTAGGCAAACAAAAACTCACTTCCCTCCAGAACTTTTCTCGATACACTCATCTCTCCACCAGCACCCCCATAGTCCAATCAGCCAACATTAAACTAAAAGGCTAACTATGCCCCTCCCCAGCACAGAATTAAGAATACTACTGTTTTGACACATGGAAGATATTCCAAAATCAGGCTGTTCATTTCAAATGAAATATAGACTCGCAGTGGCTCAGGTGATTTACTGTATGTGTGCACCTACCTACTCAGCCAAAGTGGGCTGGCATCACCAAATTTCACATTTATTTGGAAATCCTAAACAAATGGATTAATACAGTTATTTCAGTAAGTAACAGATGACTTTAAGATTGCAAGCAAGACGTTACATCCTAATACCACCACTAGCAAAAAAGCACAAATTGTAAAAGCAACAAAATACTCATGGAAGTTTTCTTTATAAGTATTTGCAAAATCTACTGCCGCTCTCATTAAGTCATGCTATTACTTTGTATTTCCCATAAAGAATTTGGTATGAATGGGCAGCAGGAAATTTTATGCTGTGGCAATACCAAAAGGAACAAGAACGCTTCTAATCCATTATTTATAGATTTAAAGGCCACTTAGCTCTTCTGCTGCCTTTGCTCAAATATGAAGTGAGGTAAGTTTTCAAACATACTGTATGAAAAATAGTATTTATCAACAAATATGGCCACCTACTCCCTTTCTTCTTATTTAATGTTAAGACTGTGCTCCTTGTAGAAATTTTAATTTACCCTTCATGTGAAGAAAATGTGACTATTTCAATGGTCCACAATGGACACAGCTAAATTAGATTCACAGCAAGATGTAAAGCAATTTCTATTCCATAACAACTTCGTTGTCTTTTAACTGTTATTTTTAAGATGTTATTTCCATGGCTCCAGTATTTCTAATATGTGATGTCTTCACTGCTTTTAATATCGACCAGAATCCTGTCAGTTTGAGAAACTGAAATTCTCACAGGGTTTATATTGGTTTCCTATGACTCCAGAACTAAACAGGGAAAAACACAACTACAAACTCCTTTCAAAGCCCATTTAATTGGTACAGCAGACTCTCCTCCTTGAAATAATTTCTCATAAACTATTTAGACTCTCTTCCTTCTGATAAGAAGTTATTTTCTTCTACAAGTCATCAACTGAATATTTAACAGTTTCATACTTTAAGATATGTCCCAAGAAAGGCCTATATCCTAAGAAGAATTCCAAACAGATTTTTGCACTTCATCACAGACATGCTGAAATCAACAGGATCCTATCTATCTGTCTATACATATGGAGCACTGAGTAAAATTCCTTTAGAGTTGCAACCTAAAGATCTACCAATTTTGCTACTTGGTATAAAAACTAGATCACTGGGACTTCTAGCCAGCATACATCAAAACAATAAAATTTTGTAGATTTGAGGCCCACCTATTATCCACTGATGGACAGATCATCCTGTGTTCCTGATCTCTAACAAAACAAGAATTTTATTCTTCTATAATCTGTGGTACTTCAAATGCTGTAAACAATCTTACAGAGCTTATTATAATGTTAAATCTTTTATTATCTTCCTCTGCCTCCACCATCTCTTTCTAAAATACACTGGAGTGGAATACACACTGTGTGGCACACGGTAAATGAGCTAACAGGAACCAGACAAATCTGCCTTAAGAAGGTAAGCTCCCTTTTCCACTATTCATTTTCACTGCAATCCTTAAAATTTTTATCATGAGCATGAGATGCTCCAAGTGATTCCTGTATTTTTTCTCAAAATATTGAGGTCCTCCGTATTTTATGAAGGGAGTGTTTTAACAATTGCTATGCCTCTTCACTTGAGATCCACTGAATATACAAATCACTTAGATGACACAGAATCTTTCACTAATCTATATACAGAAGAGTATCTTGCACTTTTGACAGGAAAGGAGAAAACTTCTTTTGATCAGTTTTTCCATAGTTCCCATAGCTCAAAAACACATTTCAGATTAACTATGAAAATAGGTTTCCACTTACGCATTATTGCTATTAAAGTTTTTGTATAACAACTCAAAAAGGAATTTTGTATGAGTTATTGCTTTAGATGAATCGCTCAGGTTCTTAAGTCTACAGACTTCTCATCTGCAAGTGAAAAGGAATAATAATTTTTAAAAATTAGTCTCCGTATCTCAGCTGCAGACATATGAATCTCTGTAACTAAAGATGATTTTTCTTACAAAACCTGCCCTCATAGAAATAAAGAAAAATATCTTTGCTAGTTTGAATCTCTTCTTTCCCCAGGGATGATCCAATCCCAAATTTCACTGTATTTTTCAAGTAGAACAAACACACTATCAGCACCTCATCAAAAAAAGAAGATTGAGCTAAGTTTGATTTTCCATTTTAATTATTACATATTGCTAGCAACAGAAAATAATGTACTTCAAGTCCATTTCCAGGAAAAAAATGCAAGTGCAATCTCAGTAGTCAAGACCTCTATAAAATTCTCTCTCTTAAATTACCTAAGTTGGGCAAGTTTGATTTTCCAGTTAACAGCAGTATATATTGACATTAGTTTGTTAATAAGCTCTCAGATGTTTGCTTTCTTTTTTTTTTTATTATTATTATTTTTATTTTTAATATAAATCGAGAGTTAGGAATCAAGGATTGTCTTTATTACAGATTCAATACTATAGATTCAAATGTGAGCTTCAAGATGCTACTCCAATAAAAGTCAAATCTGTAAAGTTTTTCCTGGTGATATCTGTTCTTTGCCAAATCAGCAATTCGCGTTCACAGAAAGCACGGCACCTATTATTACTTATGGCACTTATTATTAAACACTGATGTACAATCTTTGACACACAAGGACTAAGGCAAGTACATCATTACAAGAGGTACCGTTACAGGTCCATGAACTCCACCATAAGACCTGCTCCTGGTCTTAGGTAACCAAGTAAGGAACCTTTTTGAGTGGCACTGGGCCTCAGCAGTACATGATCTAGCTTCCTAGATAGGATTATGCTAGTTCTAACATCACTTCAGTGGAATGACAGTCGCCTGAATTTGCTTCCCCCTTATCCACCCCATCTCCCAGAGTTTGCGTAGGTGTCGTTTTAGGTTATGTTAACAAGAACTCCTTCTTCCCACGCTGACAGGAGCGGGGAGTGAAGGCCCTGGGGCGCAATCCCCATCCTCCCTGGTGGAGGGCCCGGGGACAGGAGACAGCAACTCGCTGGTGATGTTGCCTGCAAGTGGCCATTTTAATTTAAGGGCCTTGGGACCTGCTGCTGATCCCCAAGCTCCCCACACTCACCCCACGGGGAGGGTGGGACCAGGAGGACAGGGCCCCCCCAGGGGCGGCGTGGACAAGCGCGGGGGTCCCCGGGGGGGGCTCCCCGGGGCAGCGGGGAGCAGAGGGGCCCCCACGCCGCGGGCA
>VZSV01000003.1:2428417-2443232 GCA_013398735.1 Nothocercus julius
TTTTTTTTTTTTTTTTTTTATTATTATTACATACCACCACAGAAAAAAGGTAAGTGTGGAATGCTTTGTTCTGAGGTTTGGAGACATTTAATCAGCATAATGTTTGTTGTTACATCTCCTGGTGTATTCAGCAGCAACACAGTTAAGAACAATGTAGGTAGTAGATGCTTAAAAAACTTGAAGTATTTTCAAAATTAAATCACATATATAGCATCTACAGATACCGTATAGGAAAACTTCTTGTCCTGCATGTGTTGCTGCTATTTGCTGTCTTTCAACCTCAAGCATTCTGATTCTGTTTCCCCAAAAAAATTGCTCTTTGAAGGACTTCAAATTGCTGTGTTTTGAGGTGGTGACCAAAAGTACCTGCTGCTTTTTTGATTGGGAAACAACCTTAAGAGTTGGTGTGTAGGTGAAGTGATAGTACTGTGTAGATGTGACTAAAGATCAGTTGAAGTTTTTGCTGACTGACAAGAATATCTTGTCCCTAACTAATCTGCAGATCAGTAGTAGGCTCTGATCAAAAGCTGCATGATGTAGATGAAGGTATTTGGGAGAAGGGTTTGAATTTTATCATGATAAAATGAAAATCTGTTACAGCCCGTGAATTAAATGTTATGTTGGTGCACACGTGAGCTGCTTATCTTGGAAAGAAAATATGGGTTTGGATTGGCCTCGAGGAATTAGGAACTAAGGAGAAGAGTGATGAGGATGTTTGTCAGATTTGTGATGAAACTGGTTTAGGAAGTAATGCTGGACCTTAAGATTCTTCAGCACAGGCATAACCTCACTGCTAGATGAGGATGACTGTGGGATTAGTTTAGTGACTGAGGGACAGCTGGGAAAAGATCCTGGGAGATTTTGTTGGAAGACTTCCCTGGAATAAGATTAGGAAGCAGAAAATCTTTGTGCGAGTGTGGGTCGTGTTGAGTGATAATAGAGGCCTGATGATGTGTATTTTTGTCAAGGGATTAAGCCATGTGAGGACGCAAGGGAAGTATCTTCCATTCCTGTGGTCTTGTACTCCGAAGAGACTGAGAACTGGTGTTATAGTCTAGAACAGAATTTACATACCCAAAGTGATCTGTACCTTTGTGTCTTCGGTTCATTTCCAAGCAGAGCTCAAGCTTCTACAGAGCCAATGGGAAGTGGCAGCTGCTGTATTACAAGGAACCAAAGTCCAACCAAAGCTGGAGTGAATACATTAGATGATGTCTCTTGTCTTTGACAAAATTAGAAATAGCATTTACTGTTGTTAAAATTTAAACAGACACACCTTAGGAAGAAGGGGAGACTGGGTATTTCAGCCACTTGACCTATTTTTTTATGTCCATCCAAAAGACCCACTAAGTTTGAAGCATACAAATAAAGTAAGTGGTGCTGTGCCATGAAAACTCATCTGCCATGACTTCTGTGGAAGTGGTGTATCTGGGAAAAGCAAGGTGTTTGCTGCTGAAATTAGCTGAAATGAATCTTTGATGTGATTAAAATGACTGGACAGTCAAGGCAATAAATATTCTTGGAAGTGGTAACAGAATTGGGGGGGGGAAAAAAGCTCTCAGTTTCTAAGTAACATTTATGCAATTTATGTTGTATTTACTGTCTTAAATAAGAGATAAGTGTAAAAAGGTAAGAAAAAATGCTCGTCTGCCTGAATTTTGCCCAAAGAGGACTAATAAATAAGCATTGAAAATTTTGTTAGCATTTTTAAATGCATTTAAAAATACGAAGAAAATACGAAGGCAGGGTCAAGGAATAATTAATAATACTTCTAATGTATTTCTGTAGTCCTAGGCTAAGATTTAAAAGAGCTAAAGGAAATGAATCACCTAAATCTAAAAAATACATAACTTATTGTAAAACACATGTGATTTTTAAGTAAGGAAACTTACTGCAAAGGCTTAGTGCTCTTTGTTATAGCTGGTATGTTCTCATGGCATGTTTTAATAAATTAAGGATTCCATTCTTTAAATGGAAGGCAGTGTACAACAGGATACTTTAACATCAAGAGTATAAAAGAAAAACACAGGAGAAGACTTTAACTACATGATTAGCACAACAGCAATTATTTGGGGAGATTAGCATAATATATTAAAACACCACTGTAGCTGTAATCCTTTTTCAGCATTCTGGATGGTTATTTGACTAAACTTCCAGGCCTCTACATTGAATGTCGCTAGAACTTAAAGAGTGGACCTGTGGTAAAACAGGACAAAAAAAAGCAAACCAATCAAAGCGAAATGAACTTCCTTGTTGATTTGTGAGTTGTAGGGAGTGGAATAGATTATCTCCAAGATGCTCCTTATAGCATGTATTATTTAAAAAAGTAATTTAAGAAAAGGAAACGATACCCCCCAGAATTATGGTATTTTGCAAATGCATAAAAGCTCAGTCGCAAAATAAGCATTAAAGCTAAACTGAAGTGTTCAAAGTCGGTAGTTATGTTACTGTGTAGTTAAATGATAGCTATTGCACTTGAAGCAACTGAAACATTAATAGTTTTTAATAGTTGTGACATTTTTGTGATGTGGTCTTTGAGCATTAAATCAGTCTCACTATTAAGTGTGCAAGATCCTGAGCTTTGGTTTTCTTTTTGTAGTAAGTATTTTTTTTAATGTGTTTCAGGTATTTCTTTAAATCCAGAACAGTGGAACCAGCTGAAGGAACAGATTTCTGATATTGATGATGCAGTAAGAAAACTGTAAAGACAGAGCCATAAAGAAACGTTTATCATTTTAGTTGTTTTAAGCAGTCTTTTTACATTGGCTTTTGTTTTCTAAAATATTGTTTTCCAAGCTATTGTATATTTGGATTGCAAAACGATTTGTAAGATGAATACTTTTTTTATGTGCATTAAAAGTGTATTCTGAGTGAGGCTATTTGTGTATACTTTACTAAAACAAAAATGTGTTGCTTCCACCTCATGGTGTAAAATAAACAAAACAATAGTATGTAAAGCATAGCTGTTTGTGGCCTTTTGTTTGAAGATGCTTGAGAAGGCCACCTGATAATTATAGTGTTTGTTTTAATTTTCGTTTGGTTTAGTTAACCGCTGATATGAATTGTTTTTCTGAGGAGATTCTTAAAATGTCTCTGGTTCCTTTTTTCCTTTATTTCGTACTCCTTGGTATTTCTCTAGAAGCTGTTTTCTTTAAGGCTTAATACAAACAGTGAATACCCGGTAAAGCATTTTTGTAGATAATTTTAAATACTCTATTTGCTAATTTACCCTATTTATTCAGATGTAAACACTCATGAGTATATAGACTTTTTTGAATTATTTGCATGAAGTATTATGGTAAACAATAACACTTGAACACAAGCCACACACCATTCCTTTTGACTTTTTTTATAGCTTGCTTGACTTAGAAAATGCAATTATCCTTTATTTTTTGACACTAGATTTTAGAAGGTGATGGATAAACTTCTACAGTAATTGATATATACCTCAGAGTAAAATAGAATTTAAAAGCTCCCAGTTTGGTTGTTATTTGGGTAACCTTTCCAAGCTTTGCATTCAGTTCATTCTTGAACATGTATTGGTTAGCTATTCTATAGGCAAGAACACTTAACCTGCCTTTTTAAGGTTTTCTTAAACAAAGATGTTCAAACCAAGCTACAACACAGGTTAAACAATTGCTGTAGCCAGAATGGTTCGGTACCACGCTTCTGCCCTGCCATTACTCCCTGTTCAAACCATTTATTTTTGCTTACTCTGTGTGGCTTACTTGTGCATAACTTATTTTCTCTTCTGTACAGAATATTTAGTGCTGACAGTGGAGCGCTGGTGTGTAGCAGATCATCGTTCTAGCAAATTTCACTAGTTTGTCAGTTTATTGCTCAGGTAAGAGAAGCTTCTCTTCAGTGGAAGCTGCATTAGGTGAAATGATCTTCCAGGTCAAGGGAATTTTGGTAGGTGTTGTGAGACAAATTAAGAAGGGAAAAACACAATGTTTGAGTAGTCCTTGGAGAGAGAAGGGGACTCCGGTGCAGAAATTAAAGGTGAAAGATAAATGTTAGCTGAGAATAACTACAGTGAAGTAACTTCTGAGTAGATGTGGAGAAGAGTTCGTTTTCTCACTTAATTCAGTTAATCAAAGGAAGATGAAAAATCTGCTTCATGAAAAATGACATTTCAAGACCGTATAGTGAATGTACAATCTATTGGTTCTACTGTAATTTTTCCATTTGATGTTAAATTTACTGTATATTTAAAATTTTGTATAGATAACTGGATTTGTTATTTGTTTAATTTTGGAATACCTTAATATAATAGTTTATATTGCAGTCATGCATGGAAGTCCTCTTCAGTGCCATGCACAGACTGCTCCTGTGATGCAACGTTTATTGTTCAATACAAAAGTTATGTGGTGAGGAAAGGAGACTTAAATTAACAGTTAAATTAAACAATTATATTTGGATATTTCCACCTGCTTTAGAGCAGTCCATTGAGAAATTTCAAAGAAAGTTAAAATTCAATTTTGTATGACTTGGGAATCTGAGGTTCCTAGGAATTGTTTGAGAGTGATTAAAATGGTGAGGAGATGTTGTGTGGTAGCAGCTGCATTTTGGGCACCTATTTTGAAATGACTGACTTGTCGGGTATCTGGACCAAATAAAATATGTAGTCTACAACTTCTTAGATTAGTGAATACAAGTGTTCCTTCAGGTCACTATCGACTAGTTTTCGGTCCTTTTATTTGCCATGTAAACATATAAAAAATTGTTCCTTTAAATTTGTAATTTTGCCACCAGTTTTCACCTATTTTACCTCAAAACTTTCATAGGACTACTTATAAGTGCATGATTATCATGGAGGGAACACTGTCCTCACTTAGGTTACTGTGGTAGTAGGTCATTGGGTGGCAGTTGTGAATTGGAGTACAATATAATTGTGTTCAGGAAGGTGGAGAGTTAAATTCATTCTTTTGGGGAGAGTAAGTGAAAGTTTTAGTATAGTGATCTGTTGTGGAAACTGCTGGTAGAGATGTGCAAAGAAATAAGTATTTGTTAACCAAGAACTACTAGTTCCTCATATAGACAAATGCTTTGCTGAATTTTAGTGGTCATGATTACTGGAGCTGTTCATCCCATTTGTTTTCCTTGATACTCGATAATGTTTGGGGCAATTTGGTTTTACTTAGCTTGTATGTTTAGAGATGGTTTTTCATCTGTCAGCTGCATTACTGCCTGTAATATTGATAAAATGTCATATTTTACTTGAGCCAGTCTTAACATCTATATGAATGTCCAACAAAAAAGGTAACCAAATAAATCAGTTTCCTTATTGAACTTAATGAGCCTTAAAAAATGGAACTTAAAATGCTGAATTGAGGGAGTTCACTGAACATCAAGTGACTGCCAACTTGCTATAAGTTTAACACTTTCAGTGTTGTTTTTATGTAAACAATTGATTGTGATTTGTCATACAAGTACTCTTTATGGCTGAAGTTTTCTAATTTGAGAAGAAAACTCAGCTTTTCTGAATGAAGATTTTTCTTGCGGACAAAATAGTGGTTAGAATGCTTAAAGAAGTGTCCATAGAAGAAAACTGCATATATTAAAAAAATTTGTAAGATGAGAAAAATAAACACTTTTCTCTCTTTCTGCCGAAGTGGCTAAAGCTAGATGAATTTGATTATTGATATTTATGCAGGGCATATTAGCAATATGTTTTAGAAGTTAAACTTACTGTGGAGCTTAGATTTAAAAAAAAAAAAGGCATCTGCCAAAGTCCCATATTTGTGCTAAATCAAAATGTCACCTACAGTGTTGCTCTTCTGTATAGATACCCATATTGAAATTAAACAAATGCAGTACTCTGATATTTCTGTTAAAGGAAATGCCCCATTTACATACTTAGGTGATTTGTTAGCCAAAAAAAAAAAAGTAATTGTAGTTTTGGTAACTGAAATGTCATGTTGTTAACCATGTGGAATGTTGAATGTTTTGTTCTGGTGGTATCTTCTGCAGAGAGGCTGCTGGAAATATGAACCCTCCAACTGTAATTATCTTAATGTTCAAATAAAAATAATGATGTATGTGTAATACCGGTTTGAACACTTGGAAATAAATTAAAACTTCTGTTGGCATAGTGTTATTTTTGGTAGAAATGTCTGTGCATTGAAACTTAATTGTTCTTAAGTTGTTTATTTCTTGAAATGCTACTGTTTATTTCTTGAAACTGTTGTAATTTAGATCAAATAAGATTGTGTTCAGATTTCCAAGTTTGGGGGTGGGATGTGGGGCTAATTGTGTAGCCCAGAGGGCTAAAGCTTTTTCTTTTTTTTTTTTAAGTGCCGGTATTGTGTAAATGCAGAAATGGCAGATACAACACTACTTTAAACACTAAAAAGCATGAAAAGTCACTGCGATTGAGAAAATGGAGGACTAATTTTTCAGTGTGTCGTGGTTTGTTGGTGTTTTTTAATCCAACAGTATGAATTAACAGTAGATTACATGGAGGGGAAAGGCTTCTTGTTTGTTTTTCGTTAGTCATAATTAGTGAGGCTTGTTTAGGAAACATGTTTTTCACATGCTAACTGTGATGCAGTCTGTGGGAGGTGGAATTAGTTATAGCCTTGAGCCATACAGATTTTTCTTTAAGTAGATTTGAGTGGTTTATCACTTAACATGAGCATAAAAAAAATGGAACTAAGTGTGTTTCAAAGTGAATGCAGTCTAGGGTTGGTGAAGGATGCTTAGGCTCACTCCCCATGTTGTATTTAGCTCCCATTTACTGCCTTCACCTTGCTGATTAGCTTCAGCTAAAGCTCCAGTGACTGTGTGGAAAACGAATGTGGACAGTGCTTTTTCGGCTGTAAATCTACCATTTTGCCCCTTGCTCTCAGCTTAATATTCTTATCCCAAGTGTGAAGACACCTGCTGAAGACCTGAAATGGTCCTTGGCCTGATGATTGTTCAAGAGGCTTAATAGTGCTGTACTGTGAGGAGAAGGATGTGTGAGAGATGTATGACTTGGGCAGAACTAGCAGGTGAGAACTTGGTGGACTTTATAAGCCCAGGTGTTCCCTTGTATGACAGCTCATTGAACAGAACTGTTAAACCAAAATGATTTTTGTAAGAACTGCACAGTTCGGCATAAACCATATGTTTTTACTTCCTTTTAGCTTTGAATTGAATGTGTATCCATTTGATCATCGATGGGATGGAGAATGAGATGAGAATTGAGCCTGAAGAGTGAAAACTTTAAAAGCATTTTTGTCCTTTGAGTAGGTAGGCTCACCATAATCCTAGAAGTGAATAGATTGCTGTAAAAATTGAAAAGTTGACAGAATTAACAGATTATGTTCTCAGCAATCTTAACGTGTACTTGACATCTTAAAGATACCTAAGAACTATTTTATGCTTCTCTGGCAAGCACGCCTGGTTGGCTACTGTTGGCTCGCAGCTCCCTTGAGCAGAAGTAATGAGGATAAAGCTGCTGATGTAAAGAAATTATAAGGTTATACATAACATAGATCACAGAATGGTTGAGGTTAGAAGGGGCCTAGCTATTTTTTATACAACACAATTAGCAACAAAGTAGCACTGTCTACAAATTTAAATGTTTAGGCTGATATGTGAAAAAAATTCATGCTATTGAAAAAATAAAACTAATTTTAACACCTGAGTATTCTCAGTAAAATATCTCATGGATTATTTGAGGGAGATACAAATCATCTTAGCTACTAAGAGGAAACTTGAACGAAGTGGCCCGAACAAGTAACTTCATGAAACTAAAGCTTCTCGGCGGCATTTGAACTTTGCAATAGTTTTATGGTACTGATTATACATAGTTCTTGAAGTCTTGTCCTGCTATCTCAGTGTGAAATGCCTTTCCAGACTGTCCTCCAGCTTTTATTTGCCATTAGTTAGCTTAAAGTTTTCCTTTACAGTTCCCATAGTATTTGTTCTGATGGAAAGCTGCTTTCTGTCCCTTAATCAGGTAAGCATTTTTGCTTAGTGTCATGTTACCACAAAATATGGGATATCTTAACTGCCTGTACATACCTGAAGAAGTGAAGTCAGCGTAGTAGTAATGTATAATTACTATTCTTAACACAGGCTAGTTAATAGTCATATGTTAATTTTTAAGTATTGTGACAAAGTATAGGCAAGCTGATTGGATTGCTCTTGCAATTACAATGCAGATAAAGATGTCTTCATCCTCTTCTATGTTCAAAGAAACCTTTAAGCAATATTCATTTACTGTGTGCTTGTTTTCACGTATATCCTATGTTGCATGATTTTTGACTCTTTGTAGAAGAGATGTGTCACCATATGTTCCGCAGCCCTGTCTGAATACCGGGAGAGCCAATCCTTAGTCCATGTGAATTGCTCTTCAGATAGCTGTGGAGAAAGTTAGCATCTTTTCTGGCACAGCATCTAGCGTACCTATTTTTCTATCATAGCAAGTTGGAGTGGCTTATGGAAAGTGTGGGTTGTTAAAATGTTTGGGGATGCTTAATTTCTGTAGATAAATGATACAGCTCTTTCACCACTCCTGCTATAAATGTTTAGGCCTTGATACTTTAATTTTATATAATTTACATAAAGGTTTGTCAAGACTATGAAATTGTAAGCTTGATATATCTTGTTAAAAGGTGAAGAAGAGAGGGAAATGTGCAGCTATTGAAGTAAGGTATTTTCTGAGCTTTTCCAGGATGCATTCCAGAAAATTTTTTCTAATTTTGAAGGGAAAAGCTAAAACTACTACAAACTAAACTGAAATCTTGAATGGCTCTCATTCAAACAAGGCTTGAGAGATGCCCATTTGTTGTGCAGTATTTCTTAAAAAGTTAAAACAAGGAAATTAAACATTTTCCGGGTATATGTTGCTTAGAACCATGGGCTAGGTGAATTGATTCTGTAACAGTTTATGATTTTTAAAGAGCTGTTTCTGGCACGCTTGGCACTTTGGTGCTGTTACCTTGACTGAGTTCTATAAAGCTGTGGTAACTTTAGAGTCTTAGGGAGGGGTAACTTTAGAGTCTTATGTCCCTAGTTGAAGGAAGAGGTACAACTGACTTCCTTTTTTTTTTTTTTTTTTTTTTTTTTAATATCTTCTATGGTATCTCTTGCAGTGCATCTCTTCCATTGAAATCCAACTTGGATAGTTATTTAGCTTCTCTTTTAAATAAAATACTCTATTTTGTATATTTTAGTCTTCTTGAAGATTATGGTGCATGCTAAATAGATTTATAATTTAGGTAACTTACCTGTTCTGTTTTTCACTGGGTTATGTTTTTGCTGTGTGTGCTTCTGTAAGCACCATTTGTTCAGCATGTAGGATGGGGATTATGGTGCAAGGTTAGGTAATGTTGGTCTGCCAAACACATCTCTGTGTTGCATAGCTGAGTGCAAGGTGTATAGAAGGGTTGTGTAATACAACAAAAGAATTCAGGGGGACTTTTGTGTGGAAGGTGTGCAAGATTAGAATTGAAAATCTTGTTCTCAAAGCTCTTTGGCAACGTGTTGGTAAATCTTCTGCTGTGTATCTGTTATTTCAAAGAGGTGATTTTTTTTTTTTTCTGGGTAAGCCTCAGTAGTTACTTTTTAATCATTGTTATGTTTTATGTAATACCCATAAATCTCTCTGAAATAAGTGGCTCTTGACTGCAAAGCTTTTTGTTGACAATAACATGTAAGTAAAAAAAAAACAAAAAAAGTCCATTAGTGCATTGTGTTGCAACTGTGAATTTGTAAGTGTCAAGTCTCAATCTTTGTACTTGGATTTCTTGGATGTTCTAAAGTAGAAAGAATACTGCAAGTCCTTAGAAGAACTGAATCTCCATGCGTTGCCTGCAAATAACACTGTCATGGGGTTGGAATGCTGGATGTTTGCTACAGTTCCCCTTTTCTGAAGGTATTTCTGAACTTTAGATGCTCTCTGTACTTTTTTTGGGAGGAGAGGGTCAACCTCCTTCATGTTTTTTAAAGGACGATGTTATGAGAAGGATAAATTTTGAAGTTATTTCAGAGAGAGTATTAGGTTATCATGGCGAGTACAGTTTTGAATGCTTGTTTGAAAACATGGTATGTTCTGTACTGCTGGGTGCCAAGAGTACAGAGCCTTTGAGGCAGTTGCAGTGTTCAGAAATGAAACATCTGTTACATAGTTTTCCTTTACTTGACACACAGAGCTTTGATCAATGCTTTGACTTTGGGACAGGGATTTTAGCCATTATTTTTAAAATGACAGGAGTTGAAACAGCTGCTAAATGGAAAGCATAGTCTTAGAAAACATCCACTTACTGTATTACTGATGGGATGGGGTTACTGGAAAGCAATTGTCTTCAGCCCTCAGAAAAATGTTCTCGTATCAATTCCATCTGATAAAAGAATTGGCCAGTGTTTATACATTTTGACTATTTTGAGCAATATAATCCATGTTAATTGTTTGAGATATTTAAAATAGATCAGTGTTTGCAGTTGCTTAATTTTTGTTTCTGCAACCTGTAAGAAAGCTACCAGAGCAATGAGACAAAAAGCAGCACAGGTCATGCAGGCCATATATTGTCTCTATTGCCTAGGGACTTGATTGTTTCAGATACCATTGAGCATTTAGTGCTGTAAAGTACATGGAAAAAAAATGAGAAATCCTTTGCAAAATTTGTGAAAATAGGTTGCTATATGTGGACTTTTGTGTCTTGTCCTGTGATAAGATGGGTTCCTTTCATCATAATTGTTCTTCTGGTACTAATATGCAGTGGTGTTTGTTACATGAAGTGTAAATCCATCTCTATACTAAATACCTTTTCTTAAATGACCAGTATTCTCGCTGTGATTCTACCTTTTGCAAGTAGGATCCCTGCAAGTGATGTAATCTTAAAAGTATTTCACCTACTTACCTTCTTTGATTGCCAGTAATTATTCCTTCAGCGTACTTTGGATTTTGGTGCCAGCCTCAATGGTGGCTATGAAATCTTGCCTGCTGATATCACCAGCACTCCTTGGCTTCAAGAAGAGCTTTCTTCTACTGAAGTCAAATCTGAAAGGTAACAGCAAGGTGCTGTTACAAGGTGCTGTAATAGTCTCTTTGGACCCCTGTCTTGATGGGAAAAAGCACATAAGAATATCTGTACGAAATGTGTGTCTCTAGCCCAAAAACTTGCTTTGAGGAACAGTGTATCCCTTGTCACTAGAAAATGACACAACCCTATTTTGAGGATGAGGAAGACTGACATCTGTCAGCCTTCTGCACCAGGTAGGGCCCAGGATGAGGCTTTAAAGGATATAGCTGTGTTTGCTTTGAAGCTTATAGGGCTCTCAACAGAAGATTCCTTGCCCAGGTAAGGACATCTCTTGCCTTGGCTGGGTTTTAGGCTCTTCATCTACGGGGTCTCCGAAAGTCCCCTCTACTTCTCCTGGATGTGTTTGTTCTCTTAGGATATGCATCACTTATCCAACACAGGAAGCCTCCTGCCCTCAGAAACCAGTGATGCTCTAGTGGAGAGCCAGCCCCCAGCTGTGCCCTGAGGTGGGGCCTGTTGGCTGACACTCTAGTAGTTGGACTGGGTCTAATGGCCGATGAGCCTTCACTCTAGTTCATCAGATCTGATAATTCTGCACTAGCTGCTACTTCTGGAAAGGGCTGGACTCTTCATTTGCTCTTTTAAGCTCCTGTTGGCTGAAGTCTAGACCCTATCAGTTTTTAATCATCTTGCTTCCAAATTTCTTTTACCACTTCGTAATTTCCATGTATACCATAGGCAAAAGCAGTATTTTCTCCTGTTTTTGTCCAAACTATTTAATTTGTAGTCTCCATTTTTGTTGTTTGAATCATGCATGATGGAGGGTTGCTCCCAGTTGGAGCCTGTAGCTGTTAAAGATTAATAAATGTTGATAGATATGTGTGCAATAGCTTAAAATAACAAGAACTATGATCGTGTCTGTGACTGGGCTCAGCCACTAGATGTCAGCATTATTTTAAATATTATCAATTGAAAGAGCCCTTGGCCATTGCTGCTTAAAATGTGCTTGTGTGAAATTGAGTTCCCACTGTGAGTAGTGGGAGATTCATTGTATGGTTAGGCTAAAATTAAGAAACTGATAGCTGGTTTTGTGGGGATCTGTTATGCTAAAACAATAGGTAAAGTGTAGTTTACAATACGGGGTTTAATATAAGCCTTGGGAAGTCCTACCATGATATAGACCCTTATGTTTGTGAAATTCTTGATGAAACCCATCTTGCTAGCAGCAAGCCACGGTGATTTGTCTTAGCATATCTTAGCATTCCTAAGGTAAGCATTGTTACCTGCTAAAATAGCTCAAAATGGAGTAAGATTTAATAATGAGACCTTTGAAATTGCTCTATGTGGATTCATCAGAGTTGAAGGGGACTATAGCCACCTCATTGGCTCCCTGGTGGCAAAATGCTTTTGCATCACTTTAGCCTAGGAGCAAAGCTGAAGAAGTTTTATGTTCAAATTAGGGCTGCTTCTAAGGGGCACCCTAAGAGAGGTGGCTAAACCCATTTAAGGGCACACTGATGCAGAGATGTGCTGTCATTCCCTTCTTCATTGCTCTTCAACTGAGCATCAGAAACAAGTGAACAGCTTTCTTCTACAGAGAAGAAAACTTTAGTTTCTGATCAGACAGATGCCAGAGTTGGCAGTTTTTGCTTTTCATGGCTATTCCTTCCTGTTTCTGCCTTGCCAAAGATGTCAGAGCTCTGTGAGGCTTTTGCGACTCTCCACTGTGCACCAGGTTCTTGTCCCCCGTCTCATCCTCCTGCACAGAACACCCCTCATCCTGGTCACTAGCCATCTCCTTGATCAAATTGCTCTTAAAGACCTTTTCCCTACTTCCTATGGCAACTTACTTTCCGCAGTGACTTTTGTAAGAGTGCTGTTAACTCCTTGTGCATTTCTTACTGCCTCCTGCAATTTCCTTGTTGCCTCTTCAGTGCAGTCATTCCGTTAGTGTTGGCAGATCTCTGAATCCAACTTGGTGTTGGCACTTTGAGAGGACTTAAGAACTGGCTGGAACAAATGGCAGGGCCTGCAACCATAAATCCATCAGGATGGAGGCTCTCTGAACTATCAGTGCTTAACAACTAATAAAGATCTATGATTTTACTTCGTATTAATGTTGAAGTCACCTCTGCAGACTTGCAAAGGATGTTTAAATCCTCCTCTCTTCCTTTTTGGTAGGTTGTTATGGTTCTCATGATATACATTTCATTTCAAATGTTTTATTTTGTATTTTACATTTATTTTCAAACACTTCTGCTAGGGAGATGTTTTGCTGAACTCCTATTTTACCTATTACCACTATTCACTCAGGATGGATCCTCTATCCTTTCCTGGAGGAAGGAAAAGGAGTTGGCTCCTGTGGCTTGTGAATCCATCTCAAGTGTATCGAAATGAAGAGATTTTTGTATTGTGATTGAATTCTATATTCCCTGAAGCCATTCTATGTTTTGCAAAATAGTTTTGTTTGGTAGAATCCAGTAAATACCAGACATACACTTTATTCTGATCTGGGAATTTCATATCCTTCTGGAACCAAATAACTTATTTCCCACATGTTTTGACTACATTATATTGGCGCCATTCATGTCACTCCGCTTAAGATTGTGTCAGCATACTCATTATAAGCTGTTTTTCAGAGGCTATAACTTGGACATAGAAATTCCACTTGGAAACTTGGTCTTAGTCCAGAATTACAAAAAATACAGAATTTTCCATAAAGTTTGTGTTTGGGAGGTGAAGGCAGAAAAAAAAATTCCCTTTGCTCTGAACAAAGGAAAAGCATGTGTTTATACTACGTTATACATTGACAAATTAAATGATGGAAAATATGGAACCTGTCTATCTTTTTCAATTGCAGTCTAATATTGAAACCTATTCAGCACATTTATAGGTTTATTAGGTGGAAAGATGGAGAAAAATCGATCTGATTATTTAAGGCAGGTGATGCATCTAGCTCCTGCGGGTCTGCGAGTGTAATCATTTAGCATTGCAAATAGTGCAATGAAACTATTTTTCAAAAGCTGAGAGGACTGAACATCCAAATCCCCCTTTGAGCCCCTCCTTTGAACTTTGAATCCCATCAATTCAAAAGTGCCTCAGCATGTAGTCAGCATGGATTTGCCAAGGGAAAATTGTGTTTGACCACCTGATGGCCTTCTATGTTGGGATTGATGGGCTGGATGGATGAGGGAAGAGCAGTTAATGTCTACCTTGACTTCTGCAAGGCTTTTGTCACGGTCTCCCATAACATCCTCGTAGGGAAGCTCAGGAAATGTGGGTGAGGTGAGTGGGCAGGGAGGTGGATTGAGGACTGTCTGGATGGCAGAGCTCAGAGGATTGTGATAAATGGTGCCAAGTCCGGTTGGAGGCCTGTGGCCAGTGGTGTCCCCCAGGGGTTGGTACTGGGCCCAGTGTTGTTCAACTTAATCTTCGGTGACGAGAGGACAGAGTGCACCCTCAGCAAGCTTGTGGATGATACAAAACTGCATGGAATGACTGACGCTCCAGAGGGCTGTGCTGCCATTCAGAGAGACTTTGGTTGGAGAGTTGGGCAGAGAGGAACGTTATGAGGTTCAGCAAGGGCAAGTGCAGGGTCCTGCACCTGGGGAGGGATAACCCCAGGTACCAGTACAGATTAGGGGTTCACCTGCTGGAAAACAGCTCTGCAGAGAGGGATTTGGGAGTCCTGGTTGACACCAAGTTACCCATGAGGCAGCCAGGTGCCCTCGTGGCCAAGAAGGCCAATGGGCTCCTGGCTGCATCAGGAGGAGGTGCCAGCAGGGCGAGGGAGGGGATCCTGCCCCTCTGCTCAGCTCTGGTGAGGCCACACCTGGAGT